>JBBMEG010026243.1:0-21667 GCA_037832605.1 Cyclanthera cordifolia
TATATATATTTTTTGATAATTTAATTATTCAACCATTAATTAATGATCTAATTAATTAATATTTACTAATTTTAAAACAAGAATGAAGGTGAGAGTCTCTTTATACCCTATAAAGATAAAGTGTTTAAATATGAAATATTGTTGTAATAACTTTTTTTTTTTAATGTGTTTTGTTTGTAAAATTATTGAAATAATAATTTGCTTCATTTTTAATTAGATCTTGTTTTAGTCTTTTTAAAGATTATTACTTCCTTGGTAGCTCAACATATGTACTCTTACCTGCCCTAGTGATGGCTCCCCTTACTAGTAAAGGGAATTGGAAGGGATGCTATTGGTGTTATCGGTAGATTACAATTTCATTCTAAATCTTGTAAATGAACAAGCTAGCAACTCATTACTTCATTTCTCTCCTTTATAATCCAGAGGCCCTTCTTGTATGGGCTTGGGCTTGCTTTGATAATGAGAAGGCTTGTTGTGCTTTTGCTCTTCTGTGAGCTTTACGTGGCTCATTTGACGACTCAGTATATCAATGTCATGATCAAATTTAGTTTATTTTGAAAGTCTAATTATGTTAATTATAAAACTTCAAGAACTCAAATGAGATAATTTTTAAACTCAAGAATCAAAATGGAACCAACTTAAAATAAGAACTAAAATTAAACTTTTTGAAACTTTACCTACCAAAAGAGAATAATTTGAAAACGTAAGGACTAAAATGATATTTACAAAAAATAAAAAATAAAAAAAAACGGTCAATGTTTTTGATCGGGTTGCCACGAGACGGCCCAGTGTAATTCGGCCCATAAAAAATAAAAAACACAAAACCCTAACTCCGCACTATATAGTTATAAAAACCTAGGGCTGATTTCATTTTGCTAGTGAGTGTGAGAGAAGAGATTCATCCAGCTGAGAGAAGATGCCGGCCGGCCATGGACTTAGGTCGCGTACAAGAGATCTCTTCGCCAGGCCCTTCAGGAAGAAGGGTTATATCGCCCTCACTACATACCTGAGAACCTTCAAGATCGGCGACTATGTCGATATTAAGGTTAACGGAGCCATCCACAAAGGAATGCCCCACAAGTTCTACCATGGACGTACTGGTCGTGTATGGAACGTCACCAAGCGCGCCATCGGTGTAGAGATCAACAAGCAGGTTCGTCTCGGTTATCGGTTCTATTTGATTCTGGAATGTCTGTGTATTTGGTGTTTTAGGTCTTGGATTGTTTTGGATTATTGTAGTAACTTATTTAGGGTTTATGCTGGATAATCGTGGGCTTTGATCTGTTGGAATGTTGATTTGATTTGAGGGATGCTGATTATGTTATCTTTTAATTTGTATAGCAACTCATCGAGTCGACGTTTTTGTAATTGTGTGATTTCTGAGATAATTGAATGTTAGATAATTTGTTGTTAAATATCGCTAGATTGTTCACATTATGTTCCAGATATCACATGTAATCGTTTGTGTCTTATTTGATTGACGACGATTTTTTTTGCTTTGAGGCGTGTTCATGAATCAATTTGGATTTTGATTGTTACAGATTTTATGACATTATCCATTTGAAGATTTCCAATTTTATGATTTTCACCATCCCGTTATCAAGTTGTAATATCTATTGTTTGATCCTATGAAATTTTCTCAGGTGGGTAACAGAATTATCAGGAAGAGGATCCATGTGCGTATTGAGCACGTGCAGCCTTCTCGATGCACCGAAGATTTTCGAGCAAGGAAGGTGAAGAATGATCAACTGAAGGCCGAAGCCAAGGCTAAGGGTGAAGTCATTTGCACTAAGAGGCAACCAGAAGGCCCCAAACCAGGGTTCATGGTTGAAGGTGCGTTGATGGAGACTGTTACCCCGATTCCATATGATGTCGTTAACGATCTCAAGGGTGGTTATTAGAATTTTCTCTTCATTGAACTTGTCTTCTGTGACTTTTTTTAATTTGGTCTTTGAACTTCTTTGATAGTGTTTACCATTTTCTTATGTTTCTAAATTTTGGATACCAAACTTATCTGTTGAGTTGATCCTTTCTGTTTTAGGCCATAAGCATGAGTAAACCAGTATAGTTTGAGCTTAGTCAAAGTATTTTGTTGCATTGTGTTCTCTCTATTGCATTTGTTTGCTTGCTCACAAACCCTATTACAATTGATGGTAAATTTATGCAGAATTCGACAATTATTTATTAGGTTCTCTTATTTATGATCAAATTTTTTTCTTCTAAAAAAGCATATTTTAATTTATGGTTGTGACTGCTGCATTTGTTAATTGTGTTAAACGATTTGATTGGGAGATTAGCGGGTGCACCCGTTGTTTTTTATATTTATAATATTGTAAGTTTAGCTTTGAGTTTAGGAGTTAATATAACAAGATTGCTATATTTGTTTTTTTTTTCAATTTATGGTACATCTTTAATAACACAACTTAAAAATCCACTATTTTTGGAAATTTTTCAGTCAGCTGTTTAGGACCAGCTTTATGAAGATTTAAATTTAGTTTTCTCAGATGGTCATTTTTTCGGCTTATATTTGTATGATATTTCTTCGATATTTTTTTTATCTTTTGTGATCTCAGAGTACATTTTAAATTGTTACAACTGGAATCTTAAAATTAGTGCCAATTTTAAATTTCCCATTTGAATGTGGATAAGGGTGATCCGGGGGTTGGAAAGAATAGGACAGGGGCAGTAAGAGATGATGGATTAATGAGAAGTGGGCGGAGGTTTGGTGTTGATGTTTCATAGGGGTGCGAAAGTTGTCGGGACAGCTAGTCTTGGTTGTGTCTTTATCAGAGGTTGGTGGTTGAGGGGTTAGATGTTAGGCTTTGGGCCTAGTGAGTTTTCTAGCAAGAGGTTTGGGAAGAATACTTCCTGTGCTGATGTTGTTGGAGAGGTTTGGGTGGGTTCTTTGAATCGTACTCCTAGTTGGGAAGATTCAGGTTGGGTTGACCAAGACACTTCACTCGAACAGCGTGGTTTCTTTCTCTTCGGTTCAACAGCTGATCTGACTTCTTTTCTAGTGCTCCACTTGGTTTCTTTCTCGTCTCAAATGTTTCTGAGGTTTTGGTTTGCTCTGCTCAATCTTTTTTGTCTATTTTATCAGATATAGGTTATTCTGTTGTGTTTGTTGTGTTTTATTGTGGCTGTCTGTTTATTTTTGTTTTCTAATAAAGGAAAGTCAGTTGCATCCTATCGAGATCTCCTCGTCCTTTTTGTGCTTTTGTGAGGTTCCTCATCAAATCTTATGTTCTTAGGATTACTTCTCAAAGTTTTTAGGAAGTTTAAAATTGTTATCTACATTGGTCAGTAACTGTTGATGTATAATAACATACAATAGTCTTTCGATTGACTTGAACTTCAACATACAGAGGCTGTTAGTACATGATATTGAATGAGTATTTTCTAAATATTGTTTTCAAAATAATAATAATGTATTATACACCTAAAATAATTACATCTAAACGAATATTTTGATTATAATCGTTAAAAATAAATTGTCATTTCAAATATTCTTAAAAATCATATTTAATCATTTTTATCTTAATATTAAAATTAAAGTTTTTAATAAATAACTCTAAATGAATTTTTGTTCTAAATTTTAATTTTAAGTACTCTTAAAAAATTCAATTTAAACATTTGAGAGCATTTATTATTACCTCTACAGTCAGTTTATTAGCTCACATATAATTAAATTTTTAGTTGAGTAGCGTTTTCTTTTTCTTTTTTTGATGGGTGTTGAGTAGCGTTTTTTTTATTCTTCTTCTATTAGAGTTTGAACTTGTAAGTTCTTGAATATATATTGATACCGAGCTACCGCTTTTTTGGTGTTTTTTGTTTTATTACATTTGTTATTTTTGTTTGAAGTCCAACAACAAATGTTCCATCATCAAATCACCTTTTTCGTGTTTTGTTTTATTTATTTTTTCTTTTATCTATCGATTGATTGGTCTTTTTGTCTTAATAAATATGTTATTTTTCTTTAAAGTCCATCAAAATACATTTTTTTTTATTTTTTATATATAATTATTTAAAATAATTTGTTATTTTCAATCACCGAAAATAATTGTTACTTTAAAAGAAAAGTTATGGTCTAAATGAATTCTCCAAGAACAAATATTCCACCGAGACATTGCTTTTCTTCTAAAGTCAATAAATAAATAATCCAAAAAAGAAAAAGCTTCATAAATAAAATAAAAAAAGGCTCCATAAATAAATCCACTCTCCAAATTCTCCATTGCCATTGTCCGTTTCCTTCCGATGGCTCCAACCCTCATCCCAAAATGCGCCGCCGTCGCTGCCGTCGCTACAATTTCCCTGTCTCTCCTTTTCACCTCTGCACTGACATTAGTTCAGCCCGTCATGTCACCGGCAAAGCTCGGCCTGCGACGGCGGGAAAAGCTGAGCCACCTCCACTTCTACTTTCACGATACCATCAGCGGCCAGAATCCCACGGCAGTTCCGGTGGTACCGCCGTCGAACGGGTCACTGAGTCTATTCGGCATGGTGATAATTACGGACGATCCGCTAACGGAGGGGCCGAAAATCGAGTCGAAATTGGTGGGAAGAGCGCAGGGAATGTATGCCGGGGCATCACAAACGGAAATTGGGCTGTTAATGGTCATGAATTTGGCGTTTGTGGAAGGCAAGTACAATGGGAGTTATTTGAGTATTTTGGGGCGGAATACGGTGGCCTCCGCCGTGAGAGAGATGCCGGTCGTCGGCGGCGGAGGACTTTTCCGATTTGCTCGTGGATATGCTCAGGCCAAGACTCACACCGTCAATTATAGCACTGGCAATGCCATTGTGGAGTATAATGTCTATGTTATCCATTATTAATTCACTTCTCTGTGTTTCAAAAAAAAAAAAAAATCACTTCTCTGTTTGTTTGTTTGTTTTTTAATTTAATTTCTGTTTGTTTGTTTGTTTTTTAATTTAATTTAATTTTTTTTTTTTTTTAATTTTAAATTTAAGTTGGACTATGTGTTTTCCCCTCTTGCTCATGTTTGGTTGAAATAAATAATAGTTTTTTTTTTCTTTTAATCTTACGAGGTCTTTATTGCAGAATTTTAAAGAAATATTAAAATTAAGCTTTTATAAATACTCTATAAAAATCTCATTCAAATGTACGATATTTTTATTTTATATAATCACTTAAAATAACTTTTTTATTTCTGATCATTCAAAATAATCATTCACAATTTTGCAAACTATTGAGATGCAAACAAAGTGTTCCATCGGTTAGAATATGGAAAGATTGTGAGTATATAATTGATGACAATAATCTCGATATCAGGTTTTTTGGGTGAAACCAAATACAAAGCTATGAGGGTGTATGCGCTAAGTGGACTATCATATTCATGTGGAGATTCAGGTATAGTTGTCATCTTTATCAATTGGTATCAGAGCCATGTCCCTAGTTTTACTAGGTTGGTGGTGTACTCTCGATCGAAGAAGAGGAGATGATTTGAGTGTACAAAATAAAATTAAAATTACAGATACTTAAATAAGGGTAAACTATATCAAAAAGATTGGTGGCACAGTAGGTACCTTCATTTACAACAAAATATTGGCTTCTACCATTGATGCTACTTCCAACATAACTGAGGCTTTTGGGAGGGTTAACGTGGTTATGAATTTTCTCTTTGTGTCCTTACCCGTATACCTATGTACAGATGACCGATCCCCACTGTTTAAGAGCTATTAGGTGTCGTAAACCTTACTCATGCCCAACTGTTACAAAACACTTAGAACGTATTCCTTTGGCGTCTTTGCCTATGGAATTTCCTGGGCATGAATGACACTTTTCGATATATTTGAATTTTTATCATCTATCAAATGAATCACCATCCTAATACTCGAGTTAATACTTATATTGCCCCTAGTTACTGATTGGCTCCCTTCCTTACCACTCCCGACTGCAAGAAAAACCATAACACCAAGTGATTCTTTTGTTGAGCTAGTGTGACGATAGCTATATCCTAACTCTTGCCTATGTGTCCCGACCAGGTTTGAGGAGAAAGATATGTCTTCTCACCTTGGTCGGGTGTAGCTGTTAGGGGCTTTGCCCTAAAAGTCTAGTAGTTTATATAATTAAGAACAAACAATTAATGTTAGACATTTTATTGTTATTTTCAGTTATTAATAAGAGTTATTTTATTCTATAAATTGCGCATTTAATATTTAAAGATCATTCAGCCTTATCACATTAATTGGTTAATGTCGATATACCCTGTTTATTTAGATGAACACTTGGACAAGTATCACGACTACAAACTTTAGTATACTTGACGCTTAAAATTTTTAAATAGTTGCGTTTATAAGAAAGAAGCGTTAAGTAATATATCTTAAACATAAAAAGCGTCAACTATTGTGAAAATGCGCGATAATTAGTTGATGTTTATAAGAAACGAAATAGTTGGCGTTTAAAAGTTAGAAACGTCAAGTAATATATCTAAAACATAAAAAGCGTCAACTAATATGAACATACCCTATAATTAGTTGATGTTTATAAGAATTGAATGTCAAGTAATATATCTTAAATATGAAAAACGTCAATTGATGTGAAAAGACACTAGTAAAATTTTAAATAATTAACGTTTATAAGAAAGAAACGTCAAGTAACATATCTTAAACATAATAAATGTCAACTAATACTAATAGAAATGGAACCAAACCATCCATGTAAATAAGAAAAAAAAAAAAAAACTCTAAACCCTAAAATCATAATTTTTATTGATATCTGCCTTGCCTATCGCCTTCAACGAAATTTTCGCTCAAAATAAAATCTCGCCTCAACGATTTTCACTCAGTCCCTTGTCTCAACGATTTTACAATTTTCAGATTTCGTCGCTTCTCATCTTCAACTTCTTGATTTGCAATTTGGATTTACGATAAAATTTCGCCTCAACAATTGCTTGTCGATTTGCAATTTTCACTGCGTCCCCAGTCCCGTTTCGCCTCACTCTTCAGCTTTGATTCGGTGTGTTTTTCTATCCTTTCTTTTTTATTTAGAAATTTCAGCCATTCATTTCGAAAGTCCAGGTTTGGAAATTTCAACTCCTCATCTTTGTTTTTATGCAGTTTTATCTTTTGTTCTCTATGTTTTAGGCTTAGATTTTATTTTGACGATTTCAATTAAGGATTTTGGGTTGAATTCAATTTATAAAGATTGAATTTAATAGAATTTTGTTGTAGACATTTTGAATATTATTGCACATGGTGAATTGAAGGTGAACGAATTTTGAACAAACGCAGGAGGAAAACCTACCGAATAATTAATAGATATTTGTTTTTTTTGGCAATTGATTTCTTGGTTTTTTGACCCTACGAATATTTAATAGATATAAGGTGAAGAAATTTTGAGTAAAATTTTAATTGATTTCTTTGCATTCAATCATCAGTAATAATGTATAGATATAAATAATAACCATGAATTCTATTTGTTGCTTTTGCAGGAAAAATTAAAGGCAGGGAAGCGAAAGGGATGGTTAAGAGTAAGAGGTTATGAATTTTTAATCTCCACGCTAGTTGCTCTTTTGAACTTAAATTCAAGCGTCCCATTCATGAATATGTAAAAAGTTACAATTTCATTCTATTATTATTTCATTCTGTTAAAGTTTATTCACTTTCCTCCTTCAATTTCATGCTTTCATTTGGAGATTTTCAACTTTATTTTATCAAATTTTATTCACTCAAAATAATTTAATAAGCTTGGATTATTTATTTTTCAAATCAGTAGCTTTTGTTTTTAAGAATAAGATCCACATGTGTTATCCCAAGTTTGTATCCAAGACATAAATCTCAAAATTCATTTTTTAGACGAAAGTTTATTATTATTATTTATAGAGTTTTTTTGTTTTTGGTATCAAAAGTATGTAATTCATGTTTTGGTCTAAGTTCGTCCTACAAACCCTTCTCAAAAACTTATCGGCGAACTTTTCTTCTTTAAACTTTTGTTTATTTGCTCATAAAAGTGAAGCTCATTTTTGCTTGTTTGCTAAGATAAGGAAGAGCTTCATTTGCAATATGTAGTTAATCAATTCAAAACCAATTTTCTCCTAAATGGGTTATCGTGACATGTTGTCCAATTCCAACACGATTGGATTAAATAAACAATAAATTTTCTAACCAAGTTTGAGTCAAAAGCCTCCAATATATAAAACAAACTATTAGAAAGTGTGAGTCCTGGTCAAATATTTCAACATTATGCTTTGATTTATCGTAGCTCACACTATCTTTAAATGAGTTGAAGAATTTCAACATTTAACACAAAGTGAGTATCTCCAACACAAACACTCTCGACTATAATTAATGGCGTGTTGGTTTTTCGAGCAAAGTATCACCCAAGACTTGGCCAATAAATCAACAACATTATTACAACATCTCTTAAAAAATTAAAAAGAATCAAATCTTTAACATGTTTTAAATCTTCTGAAATCAGAGAATCAAATCTTTAACATGAGCGGTGATATTGTTGAAATCTCAGAAATCTTCCAAAACACCATTAATGATATCTGAGGACTAGAGTTAGTACTTTTCCAGCAGAACATAAATCCCTGTTTTGAGTTTCTTAGTAATCGTTTGAATTTACGAAGTTATCCTTGTTCAAAAAAAAATTTAAAATAAATAAATAAAAGGTTTGATTATTTGTTTTAGCATCCTCCAATAGACGGGAGCTAACTTCTTGTCGGTCGCAGTTCGCCTTCAACTCCCACAGTTGCCGATTTGCGGTGGCGATAGCAGTTTGCAAGAGATTTTGAAGGGTTTAGGTTTGCAAGATGAAAATCTCCAGAATATTAGAAGGGTAAAAGTGACTTTGCAACCCTAAAATATCATACTGTTAAAAGTGCCATTTTTTCTGAATTTCGCTTCCCTCACTACCATTACGCTCTCCTACTGCCGTCGCCGCAGGCTCGCAGCTCTCACCGACTCTGAATTCTTTCGGTTCTCCTCCTCTAACTAGTAAGATTGATGTTCTACGATCTTTCTAACTTTTCCTTTCCTTAAGTTTATGCATTTTTCAAGTCTTATTATGGATTACTGTCGGGAAGGATTGATATTGGATTCACGCATTGGTTGGTTGTGATTTCAAAGCATCCAATCATGTTTTCTTTTGTGGCTAAATTTCAAATGATTTAGTCCCACAACTCTACCGATCTAAAACTCAAGTTTGTACTGTGGCAGGTTAGGGAAGTTTAATACACCAAATGCATCATTTCCACAAGCGATATCTATTTGTGATTTTTAACACTCTCGTCATCATTTTGAAATGGCCAACTTTCTGCCTGAGTAGCATGTAAGCTTTTTGAAAAAAAAAATTCTCCCCTCTTAATTACATACTCAAGCATACACGTCGTCAATTCCGTTCATTTTAGTAACTGTATTGGGTTGTACATGATTTTCTAGGGTTGAAACCAAAGTTTTAAATGTTGGAGAGGAGCTGTGGAGGGAAACGTTAAGTTTACAAATGGGTTCTCGTCTCTATCATCTTCGAGGACTCAGAACTGATACGTGGTACGAAGTGCAGATATCATATCCGGGCTCTGTATGTGTTTTCTGTCCTCTAAAAGTTGTAATTGTGAACTTCTTCTTATAAATAAACGGAACAACAATTAAGAATTAAAGATAAACGAGGGACAAATAACATAAGGATTTACGTGTTTCATTGATGTCGTGTTAGCTACATCCAATAAAAAATTTATTTTATTAAAGAGATAAGAATACAAATGTTTGGCTCAACGAGACTCGAGTTTAAGAGTGTTAATATAATGCACTATCATGAAACCCTGATACAATATATGATCCAATTTATAGAAGTCCAATACCCAATTACATATTTCCACTAGTTCAAAAGCATTCAACACTTTTCTTATTAGATTGTTTCATTTAAGAGGAACAACAGATACCTTGCAGCTTTTCATTAGAGCTAAAGAGAGACTTGCCAAGCCCAGTTGAGATGCAGAACAGAAAACTACTGGATACTGAAAAGCTTATTTTTAAGACAGAAAGCATGCACTTGCAGGATCAGGTTGTTTTCACCCCTTATTTCTATAGGGAAATGATTGTTGACTTTAATTGATAAAATTGTTAAGAGTTTCAAACTTACATTTTTGACACAGGTTGATACGCATGTATTGGTAACAGTGAAGTCCGAGGGAGTTGTTGCCATACCATCTGTCCAAGACAGAGAGACAATCATTTTCAATATAGGTATCTCATGCTTTTTCCCACTCCACTATCATGTGTCATGGCTTCATATATCTTCGATTCTCGTTTCATTTTTCTTCTCACTGACTAGTGACTTGTTTACTGCAGTTTTTTCTTTTTTTTCCTTTTTTCCTCTTTGCATTAAGGCATACATGGGTAGGAGTAGGATGATAACTTTAGATATTTTTTGATAGGAAACAAACAATTTCATTGAATAATAGATAAGATGAGGAAGTAGCCAACTACATAGGAAAACAAAAATTAATGGGCAGGTATCAAAAGAAAAGCCAGAAATACAAGCAATTACACCATTTAACAAGAGTTGAATGTCGCTAATGTCATGCATGCTTGTCAATATTGCCGATGATAATGAGATGAGGTGTCAAAGGAAACCCTCTGGATATCCTTGTTAGTTTGCCTCCAATTGCTGTAGAGTTGGTGCTGAAATAGCCAATAGATAGTTAATTAGGACGATAGTTATAGATCAGCTAAAAAATTTTAGTTTCGTGAAAATAGTCGAGGTGTGCAAGCTGATTTGGATATAAAAAGTAAACTAAAATTTTCCAGTCCAATTATCTTTGGTGCTTTACAGTCCAAGTGTGTTTCCGGAAGTTTACAGAACAATAGTTTGTAATTTTTCTGGTGTCAGTTCATAAAAATTTGCAATTAATGGTTATGACGCGATGGTGGAAAGAATAGCTTAAATTATACATATGAAATGCAAGAAGTTGATTTCATGCATGATTTAAGAAGGAAAACTTTATTTTCCATGACTTGCTCAACAACTAGCTAATGTGTGGACTACTTGGAGCGCTTTTGGTAAGCTTAAGAAAAAGAAGTCTGTTGTTACAGTTCTGGCACAGGTTGGGAAAAAACAGTTTATTTGTTGGGGGTCAAAATTGAGTTTCTCTGTTTCAAGTAGTTTTCTGCTCTGCTTCTTGACCGGGCCTGCCAAGTCTTTCTTTAGCTCTAACGAATATCTGTTGTTCCCTTTGAATGAGACAATCTATTGAGAGTTTAGGTTTAATTTTTGTAAACATGAATTGACTTAGTGATCAAGAGAATCGGCCTTGAGAAACTAAGATAGGTTCAATAATTGCCAATCTTCCAAAGAACTAATTTCCTTTCGATTTCTTTGACAACCAAATATAGTAGGGACTAGGGTCTGGTAGGTTGTTCTACAAGAGTAGTTAATGTGTATGTAAGTTGACTTAAACACTCATGTATATAAAAAAAACAAAAGAAACATTCAACTTGTGAAGGGCATAGTACACATACATATCTGGATACGATATCTTCACTTCAAACGACACATACTAAATTCAACTTGTGAAGCGCATAGAACACATACATATCTGGATACGATATCTTCACTTCAAACGACACATACTGGGTTTGAGTCTGCGAAGATGATACAAACTAGCTTGGGAAAAACACACATCCATGGGTTGTTTTCATGCTTTTTGTTTAATACATACATGTTTCTTATAAACTAAAATAGAAATCGTTGTTATTCTTGTGTAGGTGACTAATGTACTAAAAAGAAAAAGTACAAATGGGAATCGAGGGTAGGATGGCCGTCCTAGCCCAAGAGATTTATGTTTTTCTTGCTTATGGATTATCTCGTTCTCTATTGAAAATATTGGGGTGTGTATTTAATTGTCGTTCACTGCTAGCATCCAAGACCTGTTATGTTACTATCTGCAACTTTCATAAGCTGGAGTAAAATTGCTATTTGCTTGCTTGAGAGCAACGTCAAATGTCTCATTAGTGTTAGTAGTTGATATAATTAAATATACCCAAACCTACAAGCTTAAGCTTTTAGGTTGATATAATTAAATATGCCCAAACCTACAAGCTTAAGCTTTTAGGTTAATTGGTATTTTACATAATTCAACATGATATCAGAGTAGGAGGTCTTGAGTTCGAATCCTTGTTGTAGGTTAAACTTTTAGGTTGATTGGTGATTTACATAATTCAACAATTAATATTATAGTTTGTGACTTTGTGGCAGTTTGTGACGAACTACTTATTGGCATCCCGCACAAAGCTTGGGGGGTTGGAGTCTTGGCTATCATCTGCTTGATATTGGCTTTCATCATCCCATCTATTCTACCACCATGGCTGCTGCATACCAACCAAATCCAAAGACCAGAAAATCGTCAGACATCCAAGAGTTCTTAAATTTTTGGTAGCTCAAAGGCTAATTGGATGGAGATGTTTAAACTGGCAAGCGTCCTCTTTGTTCAAACTAGCTGCCTTATCTAACATGGATTTACTTATAATGATCCTATAAGCTTTTGGTCCATGATCAAGAATTTGGTTCCCTTTTGTATCACTTGGAAATAAAGCTTATTTTCTTAAGGGGAAAAAAAAAAAAATCATATTTCATTGAGTTTGTATGTGTTGGTTGGAAGATTGGATGTTTATAAGTTGAATTGAGTTTCTTTTAAAATGTAAGCGTTTTAGCAGAAGAGATTGGTTATCTCCTCGTTTTTAATTGAGGATGTCACCCCCAATGCATTTAAATGATTTTTTTTTTTTTTTTGCACTTTCAAATGTAAAGTCTTCTTATTTCATTGGTGAAATTGAATACTTGAAATCATGGTTGAATAATTAAGTACTCATTTTTTGTGTTTTGTATTTTTACTTTATTCACGCAGTGGATATGATTGTAGCTTAAGAGTATGTTTGGCATGGTGGAAAAGGATGTGAAGGTTTCATTGTTTGATCCATCAAATTATATTTCATCGATCATTAATTTTTTTTTCTAATTTTTCTTTCTTTATCCCCTTTCTTCGTTTCCCTTCCCATTCTGTTATAGTCGAACGTATTCTAAATGAGTTACTTGCCTTTTTAAACATAAGTAGTTATAATCTTCTATTCAATCACTTTTACAAATGTCACAATACAAATTTTTTTTTGACACACTAAGTACCATGTTTTTGGGAAGGGGTTTGAGAGTAGTATTTTAATGGATAGTTTTATGAAGATTTCCTTTTATAATTCAATCAAATATATATAAACAAGTGCTTACCTTCCTCTTGTATGATGTATGCATATTTTTGCCAAGAAGTGTTCAAATTGTTAAATATTTGAATGTTTTTAAACCAAGTTTTCAAATATTTGGATAATTTTGATCTTATGAGTCATAATATAGATATGATATTAGTAAGAATCCTATGTAATCAAATAACGATGAATGTGTAACATGTGCCATGTTGGTTACTTTGGACCGTTAGACATGGAGGGATGGCATCTGTACTTGGGGAAACTCACTGCAAACGACTCTATGATTGGCCTGCAACATTAAGTTCTAAATAATTTGAAAATTTTCACTGAGCGGCATATGCCACGTGGTAGCCCTTCGGGATTCGACCGTTGCCAATTTCTCTACATTTTTCTTGCATCCCTCTTGCGCTTCCCGTCTTACTCTTCTTCTCTCTCTATCTCTCTCTCTCTCATTCTGTGCTGGTTGCTGGTTGCTCTTTTGAACTTAAATTTAAGCGTCCCATTGATGACTATGTAAGAAGTTACAATTTCATTCTATTATTATTTCAAAGTTTATTCACTTTCCTCTTTCGATTTCAAGCTTTCATTCGGACATTTTCAACTTTGTTTTATCAAATTTAATTCACCCAAAATAATTTAATCACCTTCGATTTTTTATTTTTCAAATCAATACCTTTTGTTTTTAAGAATAAGATCCATATGTGTTTTTGACCGAACGATCCCAAAGTTTTTAACCTTAACATAAATCTCAAAACTTATTTTTTAAAGGAAAGTTTTGTTAGATAATTTTATACTTAACATGAACCTAAGATCTTGAATAACATGATTATCACCAGTTGTATTTGAATTTTAATGAGATTAAAATATACCTCCCGACATCGTGATACAAGAATCTTTCAAATTTAACAAAGAATTGTTGATATTGAAAGTTTAGATCAATTGCTTCAATGGAAGATATTGGTATCTCCCTCATTGCCTATAAGCTTGAATGTGTTTTTCAAGCTTCTTTATTCTTTTTCTCTTTCACTTTGACACACTTGTGATGAACAAATGTGTTCATATTTATAGGTAGATGGAGGACCAATGTTGAACTTCCACTAACGTAAGTTTTCATCAAAGTTAATTTAAGAAATCATAAATTTTAGTGAAGTGAAATTCACTTCTTTGTGAAACTCATACATCTCATAAACAAAGAGAAGTGAAACTCATACATCTCATAAACATTTCTCATAACTTAAAGAGAAGTTGAAATTTATTTAGAGAAGTGAAACTTATATCTCATAAACTTAAAGAGAAGTTAGAACTCATATAGAGAAGTGAAACTCACATCTATATCATAAACATGTTAATAGGAAAACATGTTTATCTAAGACCATATTAATGGAGATAAGATGCTTAATTCTTATTTTCCAACAAGTTTATTATTATTATTATTATTATTATTATTGAGTTTTCAATAATGGGGTGAGGATTCTGCAATCTTTTTGGTTATTGAATTGGTAAGCTAATGCTTTATTGGCAATTTTTTAGGTGAAAGTTAATTAAGAAGCAAAAGATTTTTTTTTTTTTAGTTCAATATCAATCAAATGTGGTAGCACATAAATTAAATTTTAGTAATAGCTCGTTTGAATACGATTATTTGTAAAAGAGTTGGAATTATTCGCTTGTTCGAATTATATTTTTTGTAGAGTAATTGCAAATAATAGCTCGTTTGGATGTGATAAAAACAAGTGTTATTTCGAGTAGTTAATGATGAAAACCTCGTTAAATACAATAATCATTTTCTTCGGTTGTAACAAAGCTGCTTTTCTTAGTTTTAATCAAAAAAAAAAAAAAAGATTTTCTTAGTTTTATAGTTCTTCTCTCATATGGGTTTGGTATTGAAGTTTATAGTGATTTTTCTTCTGTTAGCTACTGCTTCTTTCCATTTTAGTTCTAGCGAATATGGTTTCATTTCGATGGTAGTAATCTTTAAAGGGTTTTAACTTCATCAAGGATTTCTTGATAGAAAGAAAATTTCTATCATTATTCCATTTCGTTTGTCCAACATTGAGAAAAAGTATGTATATTGCATACGAAACGAGATAAAGGAAAGATTTGTATAATGCATAATTAGTTTTGATTTTCTTTGATCTACTTTTGCTCTATTGCTTCTATTCATTTTTTTGCATTTGATTAGTTGATTGTGTTGTTTCTAAGTTTTTTTCATTGGTATTCTAGTGTCCACTACAATGGAGGTTGTAGAGTGCGGCTACTATGAAATGTGAAGCATGTGTGACATCATTCAAATGGATAGTACAATCATCACAGATTCAGTACACTCTTGTTATTTTGTTTAGCCTTAAATTTATCTTTTTTGTTAATAAATGAGTTACTATTTGCGTCTTAATGTTAACAAATTGATAGAAGACTCATACACGCAAACTGAGCTCAATGAAGTGCGTGCAGAATGAGGGGAATTCCTTGGATCCTACATGTGAGAATTTGTATTTTGGAAGACTACATACATTGAAAAAAAAGTCATTCTTTTTATGTATACAATTAGTATTTGAAATAGCAAGGCCTTTCAATTGAAGCCTACTATAATGGTGCTTTTTATATATACAAAGTTTGGAACGTATGGTTTCATACTTTTTTCTATGTGATTTTGGATATATATTGTAAAACGTTAAGTACTTGAAATATATGATATAGTTTATGTGAAGATGTGGAAATTATTTTATGTGATTGAAATTCCGTATAGAAATTAAGTATCATATGTAATATATTAACAGGATGACTGAATAAGCAGGATACAAGATGAATAGATGAATTGGATGAACATGATAAATGAGACCAAATTATAAGCGTCAACTAATCCAGTTTTGTAGTAGTGTATGCGGAACATACAAGTGAATACAATTCCAAGTTTACAGTATATGGACGAGCGCATAAATCTTGGTAACACTGTTGGTGCGCTTTGCAAGAGTTGCAAACAAAATCCACTCGACCAATTATATTTGTGGACACTAACTTGTCCTATAGTACAAAAGATTTAAAAAAATTTCCGTTGCCGGGACTTGAACCCGGGTCTCTCGGGTGAGAGCCGAGTATCCTAACCAACTAGACTACAACGAAATTATTAATTCTTATATGAACCAGGTTTATACAAAAACCTGGTTAAAAAAAAACCATTTATTTGTACACTACTCAAGAACTATAAGATATTATATAAGTAAATTTAACAAAAACATATATAAACAAAAATGACGTAAGCAGAGTCTCAACAATAATAACATGAAAGAAGTTACAAATTGAAATCTCTCATACGTTGTTGGGTTGAACTCAAAATAACATCTAAGATGGTATATTGTTTAGTTAATATTATTAATTTCAAGTAATTTTGGCATAACACGTGCATAAATCAGGTGACAGGATAACAATTTAATGATTAAAATGCTATACATCATTAGTCTTACTTCAAAACAATATTAGATTAGATTTTGTTTTCTAATCAACAAAATGAATAAGGTGTCTAAAAGTGCTCAACAAAATTATAATTTTCGCATAGATGAAATGCATTATTAATGTTAACTGAGTTATGATTCACTCTGGTTTCTAAATATTAATTTCAAATACTAAAGAACTCGAACTACTGATCGAGTGTATGTTAATGCATCACTAGTACCAGCTGAACTTCGTTGGCTCGACTGACCATTATTTTTAATACAATTTAGAATTGAAGAACTAATTAAATTATATTGATCAATTAACAACTACTGAATTCTGTCATTTTGGTCTTCAATATCTCTCTCGTTATACTTTTTTTTCTCATTTTTACACGGTCAACTACAGTCGTTCGAGTTTCCTATGTAACATATTTTAGGAAAGGTTTGTGATCGGCTTGTTCCAAGTTGGACATAAAAAAAAAAAAAGCGCAATCTCCCCTGTTCGGATCATAACTGAAAACAGAAAACGAAACACGGAATTTGCTGCAGAGCAAAATTCTTCAGAGCAAGCTTCAGTCGATCATGGGTACTAGAGAGGTCTAAGACAGAAGCTAAGAAGAGGGAATTTGTACCATGAACCCAACATGAATCCAGGGCTCGGATCGCCTTGTTGCCCTCGCTGTTTCTGTCTACTTAAACCTAATCTTGTATATTTTTCTTCATCTTCTTCTTCCATTTAATCAAGCTTTTAATATTCACTCTTATTACTGTTTAGAAATTCAAGTTTAAATTTTTGTGTGTTTTTGTTGATCCAGGTTAATAGTGAATCGGCCATCAATCCTGTTCTCCATCGTACTACCGCTGTGGTGGGGTTCACTCTTTTTTATTTTTTTATTTTCCTTTCTCTGTTTGATAAACGCTTCTAGATTTTTGCAGTTATAAATATGAACCCTATATTCCTTGTGTACATTAATTTGCGGTAGATTAGTTCATGGACGTTTCTGGATCAGCAATTTCATACTTGATTCAATTTAGTTTCTCCTATGTAAATCAAGTTATAAAAGATTGTAGAAATGAAGTTTATGAATGTTTTGTCATTAATATTGTGGTTTTCATGTCTTTTGAGTATTCTTGTACTATTTCGTTAAACAGACAGGATTTTGTCTTGGTGGGCTGCTTAGTGCAGTTCATTCGTTTAATACGGGTAATCACAATGGAGTTTCAAATGTTTCATTTGATTGACACGATTGCTTATTGTTTTCTTTCGTTGCAGGGTTCCCACATCTCCAAGGAAATGTGAAGGGACCAAAGTGGCTTCCTTTTGTTGTTGGGGTATGCCTTCTTTAAGTCAATGTTTCATTTTGATATTAAATTGTGAAATTGATTTTGTTATCAATTATCATTGGAGCTGCGTGGATTACTTGATTCTTGTGAGAGTGTTGTTCCATCTACTATTTATTTGACTGCTTTTCTTTATCTCTATGTTGACAGATGCCTGTTCTATTATTGTGTTCTGGTGCCGCTGCTACATTTGGAGGTATATTAGCGAGTGTTTTTTTTTTCTTATTGTCTCTTTAAAATGATTGATGTTCTTGTTGGCCTATTCTTTTGCATTTATTTTAAAGTAGACAATTGATTGCTGCATTGTTATAGCCTTACGGATAAGGGAAGGACTACAATATGCCTTGAAACTTAGAAAAATTGCAGGCAAAGCGTCCAACTAGTAATAAGCAAAATAATAGGACCGTTAGATACATATTTGGAAATAAAGTGGCATAACTACTTTCATTCCCTTTATCCCGCTCACCAGTCTCACCTATCATCTCAGAGAGAAGCTTGTTATTTGTCTCTTTTATCTTTCTGTATGCTAGAGTGTATGATGTTGTAGTAGCATTAGCAACCCTTTTCATTTAAATAAATAAAGGAAAATAAGAATGTCTCCACCTAAAAGCTAGAGGAGAATCTTGGAGTTTCATTACTCTATTAAGAAGCCTTGGATTTATATATTTTCTTTTTCATTTTTATGGCAGAATTAAGCCAAAAGATTTCTGCCCACAAACTAGATGCCCATGCAGTTATTACTGATACTCGGGTGACGTTGTAAGGCCACCATTGTCACACACATATTCGAGAAAGGGCAAGGGCATTGTTAAGGAAAGTGAGACAGGGGACATGAGCAGTGTGGAGGCTGAAACCGAGGAAGTGACCGCACCCCCCATTCGTACATATGTCAGAAGGGGCAAAAGAAGTAAGAGCGAGGAATGAACTCCTGGAGACAGGATAGGTGGTAGTGGGGAATGATTGTGGGACCACAACCAGAGAGCTAGCCTTTTAAAGAAGAAATAGTGGTTTGGGAAAGACATACATTATTTTATGGTCTAGTAGAACTAGAGCAGAGGAGAGTCACGACCCTCTCGAATGACTGGTAGTTCATGTTTGTTTTTCTATGCTAATTTTGTGTTGTAGTTCCGAGACCTTAGCTAATATTATTATAAATAAAACTCTTTGGTTTAGCAACTGTGCGTGAATACTTGTGTGTGGGTGCGTGAGTATTTTCATTGCAAGTAAAAGGAAGACGAATATCTGACAAAGTGGTATCAGAGCACGTTCAATCCTGGAGAAGACTGGACTAATGGCTCAGAGGCAAATGGAAGAAAGAATGGATGGTGCCAACCGGAGGTTTGACGAGATGAATGATTTTTTGAAGTGTATCAACCAGAGCATCGAGAAACTCAGTGTGGGGTTGACAGAAAACCAGAAGTTGTTGAGTAAGCTTGTTGAAGGAGGATCCGGCCTGGGAAATATGGGAGGACCGGTGGCGACTGAAGCATCGAACCAGAAACTTAAGCAGAAGATGGAAGAAACGAAGTCGATTGGAAGAGAAACCATCGGAGGAATATCAGGCGAGGCGAGAAGGAGGTAGCCAACGGAGAAAAGGGGAAGTTCAAGAATCTAGAAACGCCGATATTCTCGGGAGAGGACCTGGATTCGTGGATATTTAGAGCGGAGAGGTATTTTGAAATACATCAACTTGCGGAGCAAGAGATGGTGAATGTGGCAGTAATCAGTTTCGAGAAAGATGCAGTTGATTGGTTTCGATGGACGAACTACCAAAACAAGATTACCACATGGGGAGAGCTGAAATGAAGATTATATATTCGATTCTGACCAACCCATGAAGGTACCTTTATGACAGTGTTCACACCATGGACGCTCTTTGTGTGTCTTGCCCCTTCCATTAGTTTGAAAACTCCCACGAGCAACAAGTGCTGTTGGGTCTGGAGGTCGCTCATGTTGAGCAATAAGAACAGGACGAGTAGAAATTTCACTTGGCCTCATCAAGACTTGTACGTTTTTTGTTTTCATCACTTCGAACCTCTGAGAACACTTCATGTAAATTGGGCAACGATTTAGTGCCAAGAATGTGACCACGAATGGCATCTAAGGATTTGTCTAGCCTCAGAAGAAATTAAAAAATTCTCTTTTTCTCCACAAACTTGCGAAAGACAGTTCCATCAGCTGAACATCTCCAATCCAAGGTTTCAAACATGTCCAGTTCCTGCCAATAACGAGATAACTTAGTGAAATAAACGGTAACAGATAGTTCACCTTGGGTGAGATCTTGGATGTCTGTCTTGATTTGGAAGAGAGCAGCAGTATTCTCTCGATTTGAAAAAGTATCACGTGCGGCTTCCCAAATTTCTTTTGCTGTGGTACATAGGAGAAAATTTTCGCCAATTTTAGTTGTCATCGAGTTTATCAGCCAACTCATGACTTGATTGTTCTCTGCCCCTCCTTGTGCGAAATTTGGGATCATCAGACTTGAGCGAAGATGCTTCGCTTATGATGATATACTCCTCACGGCCATGATCGTATACGATCATCATTACAGACTACGACCATTATAGATAATTATGGCCTTCAAGTTTATGACATGTGATATAGTTGAAGTTGTTCTCAGACTGAGATGAGATGTGGTGTTTTAAATTTCAGATCCTGTCTTCTTAAACTTGATTACAAAATAAAAAATAGATTAAATAGAGAATTGATACCAAGATTTCAAATTCGAATGTTTTCACAGGACGTGTTGCTTGATCCAACAACATTTGGATGTTAGTAAGAAATTGATTCTTAGGTAGGTGGTCATCATGGATTGAACCTACGACCTTTTGATTTATGATTGTCCTTTTGACCACTAGGGGTTACCCATGACGGTTAAGCTATTATATAGCATTATCCATGTAATTTTTTTCTTAAGGGTTTTTGACTTCGACGTTGACGAGAAAATATGTTTTTTTCTCAGGAGAAGCTACTAGTTGTGTAGGTGATGGTTTAATTGAAATCTCTCCTCAAGAAGAAAAGGACTGGGTAGCTAGTGCAAGTTTTGCTCTTCCAAAATTTGCTCAACTCACAATAACATCCTACTATGTCACCTCGAGTGCTTCCCATTATGGAGTTTCCCTTCTCACTTGAAGAGTTGAGGAGTATCACGCTTCCTGGAATCAGCAAGAAAGCACTCAATGATTTTTCACAGGTCACATATTTTCAAGCAAGGAACCTTATTTATTTCCATTTTGTAAATTTTGTGAAATCATCTTTGTCTGATTTGTGCTTTGCTATTGCGAAGACACCTGAAAATATATCTAAATTGCGGAGACTACCTGTTTAGTGATACATAATGTGCAATAACTTTATTGATTACGTTGTATCAAGAACTCTATAATTAATTCTTGAACTTACATATAAGAACAAGGGACTTCTCAGATCTAGATCGAAACTCGAGACTGTAATTTTAATGAATTGTGGTGGATGATTGGTTTCTAGAGGCACGAGCTGTTAGAGCTCTTCGTAAGGGGGCTCAATCGGCTTAACATTCTTTTTTAATTACGGCCTTTCTATGAGCATTAATGATGAGACAACTCTCGTTTTGAAGGTTACGGCCGCCATGGGAATTCTACCCTCGGAATCATGCTGGGGGGGGGGGGGGGGGGGTCCCCTTTGAACTTACCAATCTGAACTTTCGA
>JBBMEG010026254.1:0-24036 GCA_037832605.1 Cyclanthera cordifolia
ACCGAGTCCAGAATCAAAACCGTTACACCTCTAAAGGGTAACGACCAGGAGTTACGCCGGTATTCATACCCGGCTTAGTGGCAGATGTTTCTAAACTGCCGACCGTTACATCACCATAAGTGAGCCGCAGCGGTTACAAAGCCGCTGCTATAAAAGTCAATTCATTCCTCCCTTCCAAGGGGGATTCCTAAGCTAAGTACCCTTAAGTCGTTCTTTGTGCTTTAGTTATTTCTCCCTAATCCGTTTTCTGACTTAGGCATCGGAGGTCCTATGGCTTACACCACACAGTGTGCCCTAAATTTGCTTTTTTGCAGGCCCTTTCGTCCTCAGCTAAATAAATCTTACTATGGATAACCCGTTGACCATTTTTCTGCATCAAAAGTTGGCTCTGTCTGTGGGGACGATAGTGTTCTACCTAAAACGCTAAAAAATTCATTCCATTTTCCTGCAAAAATGTCGAATATTGAAAACGGCCACCACCACGGTGTCGACGATGAATTGGACGTCGAGCATGCTCCGAGGCGAATTGCCTCCAGAGAACATAATGTTGTACATGTCGAGAACCACCCGGATCCTGAGGGTATGGTAGCTAGGCAAGAACTGGAGCATGCAGATCCAAAGTTCACTGCTTTGGAAGAACAAGTGCAAGGGATGGCGGATAGTCTGAGTCGCCTGGTGGGGTTGCTACGACAACCACCTCCAGCTCAGGTAGCTGATGCTGGGAACCAACGAGCGCTGCAGGAGGCAGTGTAGCAACAGCCTGCCAAGAAAAAGGTTGTGGCAGAGAAAACAGCTCTGATGGTTCGGGACCCTGCCAAAGGGAAAGCCCCAGCCACGGAGGCGCCGAAAAAAGTGCACTATCGGCACCGAAGACCGGTCGAACGACTACGACTGGGCGGTAACGACTAGAGGAAGGAACATTCGATCCACCAAAGGATTGGATCAAGGGTGGCGGAGTCCTCTCGAACGCAATCAGTCCAGAGTAGCCAGTCAAAGAGTACCGCACAAGGATCATCCACCCCCTGTCCCTCATAAGTTCCAAGTGTCGATACGACGGGATCAGACTTCGGAACAGATCTCGGAGAGGTGCTCAACCAATGCCGAAGAGATGGAGAGGTTGATGGAGACGAGGCACAACCTTGGCTGGCCCAACTTTGGCTCCTCCAGGACCAGTTGGGAAACAACAGGCACTGCAGGAGGCTGTGCCTCGATAGCCTACCAAGAAAAAGGCTGTGGCAGAAAAAACAGCCCCGTTGGTCTAGGACCCTGCCAAAGGGAAAGCCCCAGCCACGGAGGAACCAAAATGGTACATTCCCGATACCGAAGACCGGTCAAACGACTTCGATTGGGTGGGGTGATCGAAGGAAAGAAACTTCGATCCATCAGAGAATCGATTCCGGGACTGAGAAGTCTCCCTGGACGCAGTCACAGTCCCCTAACAAGCAAAGGGGAGGGAAAAAGTCACCAGCGCAGCTGTAGATCAGAACCATCGTCAGAAGGCTGACTAGGGGTGAGTCCAACCGAAGTCGGAAGGAAAAGGCGAGGCAGGCCAGAGGCGCCCTAAGGGGCGAAGAAGTGCGCATAATGGAGGCAGTTGACGAGTAACTGGGCTTCACTGCCACTGAGGCTGTAGCACTGCACCAGCCGCACAATGACACCTTACTAGTGTCCCTGACCGCCTCCAACATCCGCGTCCGAAGGATCCTCATCGATGGAAGCAGTTCCACGAATGTGTTGTCACTATAGGCGTTTAACGTCGTGAAGCTGGGAGGGAAAAAGGCTCAAGCCGAATTCGACGCCTCTAGTTGGGTTTGGCGGCAGCACTCTGGTTCATAAGGGATCAGTCAAACTCCCAGTGACTTTTGGCGAATGGGACAACATAGTCCTGCACTTAGTCAATTTTCTGGTGGTGAACGACAACTCCGCCTACAAGCACAATACTTTGAAGATCTACGATCCATGGGCAAAGGGCGGTCACGTCAATTTACCACTGGGCACTAAAGTTCCCAACTCCTAGGGGGTGGGGCAAGTCAGAGGAGAGCAGCTATCCTCGAGGGAATGCTACCACACAGCCCTACGGGGTATGGTAAAGGGTCCCTGAAGTAAAAATCTGCTGAAAGAGGACCAGCCCCATGTAAGGTTGTCCAGCGCCAAGGTCGATGCTTTGGCAGAGTCAAAAGTCACCTACTAAACCAAGGTTGACGGGACCGTGTTGGCAGAGATTCTAGACAAGTCTAGCATCCCCGTCAAGCCGTTGTATGAATTTCGTCAATCAAAGCTACTTTTGGCCGACCATGGCCGACGACTCCAAAAAGTATACTCGGGCACGCGACAAGTGCCAGAGGTTCGATGCCCTCCAGAGGCAGCCTCCCGAGGTCCTAACTAGTAAGTGTTATGGGCGTACCGCACTACACCTAGGACGTCAACAGGCAAAGCAGCGATTCTGGTCGAGGTAGGACTTTCATCCCTGCGCGCAGAAACTTTTGACCCTACTCAAAATGATCAGCAGCGGCGGGTGAGTCTAAATCTCCTGGAAGAGAAAAAGGACGCAACCCAGATAAGGGTGGCGTTGTACAAAGGCCGAACTGCCAAGTACTATAATTTCTAAGTCAAGGTAAACTGCTTCCAAGTTGGCGACTTAGTGCTGAGGAAGGTGACGCCAGACGCCAAAGATCTCAACAGTGAAGTCCTGGTGCCAATTTGGGAAGGACCATACCTGGTCGCCAAAGCGGCACACCCAGGCACCTACTACCCCAAGGACATGGACTGGAATAAGATCCTCCATCCTTGGAGTGCAGAACACTTGAAAAAGTACGTTCAATAGAATGTAAATCAAGTTGTTAATGAATAAAGTGACATTTTCTCTTTCTTTTAAAAAGCTATCTTAATTTAAGTATATTGATTATTTCATAAACTTAAATTGGAGGTATGCAAGATAGAGAAGTAGAGGAAAAAGATTGTCATTTCATTCAAAGTCAAAAGTTCCTGGGTTACAACCAAGAAGAAGAAAAAGACTGCAAAGTAAAAATACTACTGCTTCGAGTAAAAAGAGGGCAACGAAAAAGTCATCAAGGCCCCTGGAGCTGCGCCTACTGGAAGTTGATCGGTTGAGTCCGGCTTGGGCAGAAACTGTCCTAGCTGGAAGGGCCTGACTTCTTTCAGGCATGCCTTCGAAGAGGCGAAAGTCGTGGCAAACGACTTGGGCTGGATCACTTGAAATTCTAGATTCGAAGGCTGGCAAGGAATGGTCGCTGACTTTTTCCGCAGTACTGGAATAAAGAGGCCGAAAAAGGGGAAGGAGGTTGTCATAGCAACTTCCTCCTGAGTGCGGTCCAGTACCCAGCCGATGGCAGCCTCACCGATGTTGTTCTCCAAAATCACGAAGGCATGAGAGCCCTTCATAGGGTTAGTCAAGTAAGAGACATTCATCAGCTTTCCTTCAGCAGAAGCCAACATTTGCCGAAGGTGAGCAATGGTAGACATGTCCTTTTGGCATGTACAGACAGCAAGACTTTGGACCGCTTCGGCGGAAGTCTGAAAGTCGACTAAGACAGCTTCGAAAATTCGCTGAACTTTTTGAGCCTGTGCCAGCTCCCACTTAAGCTTCTCAGAGCTAGTGGACAAAGAAGAGCGGGGGTGACGCGAGTCCTAAAAAAGGCGACGAGAAGCCGAGGCGAAATGCATGAAGACCTGCAAATACAAAGGTAACAAGTTAGCCTGCATAGTTAGATAAATATATGGCTATAAAAAAGAGAACTACATCAAAAAGCAACCAGGTCATCCGGTGCTGCACTTGCTGGAACTAGGCCTACCAAGTCCGGCTAGGACAGATTCTGTCCTAGCTAGAGGAGCCTGACCCAAGAGGTCATTCTTAGATGCACCTTAGGAGAGGCGAAAGTCATGAGCAACCTATGCTAGATCACCAAGAAGTCCAGACTTGAAAGGCCGGCAAAGAAAGGTCAGCAACCTCTGCTACTATGGTGGCACAAAACGACCTGGAGAGAGACAAGAGGGTACCATGGGTAATTGTCCTTTCATTCGGTCTAGCGCCCAACCGGTAGTATCCGTGTCAAAGTTGTTCTCCCAAGTTACAAAGGCAGGAGAACCTTTCAACAAAATTGACTAAGTACGAGGCATCCTACAGCTTCACTTTAGCAGAAGTCAAACTCCTGACACAGCCGAGCGAGGGTAGATGAGTCGACCTTATAAGTTCAAACGACAGGACTTTGGACCGCCTTAGCAGAAGTTCGAAAGTCAGAAAAGGCGACCTCAGCGACACCTTGAGTCTCACGAGCATGGGCTAAGTCCCATTGGAGTTGATCAATGCTAGTAGACCAAGAGAAGCGTGTAAGATGCAAGTCCTCTCGAAAGTACCAAAAAGTTGAAGCAAGGCGCATAAAGACCTACCCTCCAAAAACTACAAGGAAGTAGGCAATCCTCCGAAGTAAGGTCCACCAAACCGTTGGTGGGAGTCCTTAAAAGAGCGTTCGAAGTTAGTGTATCTGGCAGGCTGTGGACTCGAAAGAACACGGTCCAAGTGTTGTGAGCCAACTACGACTACCAAGACCTTTTGCCAAGTACTTTTTTGAAAAGAGGAGGCTAAAGTGATGGAACTTAGTCTCATAGTCGGATGAAGGGTCCGTGACAGCCAAAGTAACGATTATCTACGAATAACAAAGTTAGGAAAAAAGGCGAGTCCCTGCCAAGGGAGCCTAAGAAACCTTCAAGTTTAAAAAGGCACTCGAAAATGGGCAAGTCCCTGCAAAGGGAGCCTAAGTAACCTAAAGGTTTCAAAAAGAGATGAAAAAGGCAAGACTTTTTATAAAAGTGCCTAAGTAACCTAAAAATTTCAAAAAACGGTGAAAAAGGCAAGACTTTTATAAAAGTGCCTAAGTAACCTACTACTTTCAACAAGCAATTGGGTGGGCGAGACTTTTATAAAAAGTGCCTAAGTAGCCTACAAACTTCGAAAAAGAGTCAAGTACCTAAACTACTATTCACAATCCGGCAAGCTCGAAAATGAAGAGTGAGGGGTAATGTTATAACCTAAAAATATTCCAAAAGACTCGAAAAAGGTCGGGACCCGAACGAAGGACAAGGGAGCCAATGCCGACCCCCCAGGGTCGACCAAATGGAGGCATCGGCCCCTAGGGGGTCGGCAAAGCCCATTGCCGACCCCCCGAAATCTTCTTCGGCTCTCTTTCCTCAGCACAAGCTATCTCAGCACAAGCTATCTGAGCCGGAGGAGGTTTTCGGAGCAACTCTACCAGGCAACTCAAATTCTCCGCTATTCCTTGCACTTGTTCCTCCGAAGCTGTGAACTTTGGATCTGCACTCTTCAGTTCTTGCCTGGTTACCGCACCCTCAGGATTCAAGTGGTTTTCGATATGAATATTGTCATGTCCTCAAAAGGCAACTCTCCTCGGAGCGTGCACAATGTCTGACTTTCCTTCGGCACCATGGTGCTGGCCATAATCAACGTTCGACATTTTTTGCAGGAAAATGTGTTAGAAATTAGCTTTTCAAGTAGAACACTCTATCGTCTCCACAGACGATGCCAACTGTTGATGCCGAAAAATGGTCAACGGATATCCACAGATTGATTTATTTTAGTGAGGACAAAAAAGCCTGCAAAAAAGAATAATTTAGGACACACCGGTGTGGTGTGAGCCACAGGGCCTTCGATGCCTAAGTTAGTAGGAGATTTGGGAGAATAATTTAGAGGACTTTAGAACTAAGAATGGAACAAGAATACTTAGCGTGATTTAGCTTAATATTTTCCCCCTGGAATAGAGAAAGAACTGACTTCATATAGCATCAGTTTCGTAACCGCTACAACTCACTTATGGGCGGCTTAATGGTCGACCATTAGAAACTCGGTTAACCCTTACGGGTTCTCACTTCTACGACCAACCCACTCGGGTTGACCTACTCGTTGCAATTGGGGATGCCACGGGGTGCAGCGTCTCCTTACGTTGCCTGGACTCAGTCGACTCTTGGGGGACAGTCCTAACTTCCACGACCAACACACTCGGGTTAGCCTACTCGTTGTTATTGGGGACGTCACAGGGTTCAACGTCTCCACGTGTTACTTGGGCTTGGTCGACTCTAGGGGGAGTCTTGACCTCCACGAGCAACCCACTCGGGTTGGCCTTCTCGTTGTAACGCTAGGACGCCACTGGGTGCAACATCCCTAAACGTTACTTAGACTCGGCCCCACCGAAGAGTCCAGGACTCCACGACCAACCCACTCGGGCTAGCCTATTCGGTGTAACTCCTGACCGTTATAAGCGGATCGAGTCGTTACTTGGACTCTAGGGGAGTCATAACCTCCCATCTTTCCCTCTAAGGGTGTCGCCTTCTTTTTCCGGACCAGGGAGGGGTGAGGCTGGAACAGCCAACCCCTGGGGGTCAAGACCTTCCTTGACCGACCCCAAGAGGTGTCGGACTTGCTTGGCCGACCCCTTAGGGGTCACGGCCTCCACTTGGCCGACCTTCGGGGGGTCGGCATGGACTTGGTCGACCCCCTAAGGGTCAATGCCTCCATTTGGCCGACCTTCTGAGGGGCAAGGCCTCCATTTGACCGACCCCAGGCTTGGTCGGCCCCCGGGTGGGCCCCAACCTTTTTAGAGTATTCCGGAATATTTTGGCTTACAACACAACTCGTCCAAGGCCAATCTCGTCCTCTCAAGGGCAAACTAAAGTAGTTTGGACCCCCCGAGGGTCGACCGTGCAGGTCAGGACTCCCCTCTAGGAGTTGGACGAGTCTAAGTAACCTCTAGGACCATTGTACCTAAAGGTAATAGTGGTTAAAAGTTACAACGAGTAGGCCTACATCCTCGAAGGATATGCCATAGAGGTTAGGACTCTCCCCCAAGAGTCGACCGAGTCAAAAGTAAGGACTGGCCTGCTAATAATGACAAAAAGTTACACTAAGAGAACCAGGTCCCCCTTTTTGGGCGAGCGGTGGAAGTGGGGACTCTTAAAGATTGACCAAGACCAAAGCCGACCTCTAAGGAGATCGGTCGAGTTGGCCAACCGCAAGAGGGTTAGTTTGGGAGGTTAGGACTCTTCTGTGGATGAGTCGATCAAGTCCAAGTAACATTTAGAAACGTCGCACCTGTTGGGTTCAACGTCCTCGAGTTACACTGAGAAGGCCACACTCCTAGTGGGTCGACCGTGAAGATGAGGACCTATAAAGGTTTACCGAGTCAAATTAACTCCAAAGTTAAGGTTGTTACAGTTCTAAGGGTAATGGTCAGGAGTTACATTGGTATTCATCCCCGGCTTAATGGTGGAGGTTTCTAACGGCTGACCATTAAGGCACCAATAAGTGAGCCACAATGGTTACGAGACCGGCTGCTATAAGAAGTATGAAAATTCCTCCATTCAGATCGAAAAGGAAATAAGTTGATCTTCACTAAGAACCCTTGTAAAATCGTTCTAAGTTCTTAAAGTCATCTCTAAATTAGTCTCCTAAACTCTTACTAACTTAGGCATTAGAGGACTTATTTCTCACACCACACCAGTGTGCCTAATTTTACTCTTTTCTACAAGCTTCTCATTCTCGGTAAAAACAAATCTTTACCATTGATTCGTTGACCATTTTTCAGCATTAACAATATTCATTTCAATGTAACATCCATACAAGAGATAAAAATTTCATACTTAGTATAGGAGAATTCAACATGACAAAAAGTTTAATTATAGAATTCGATTTGCCAAAAAAAATTTGATTCAACTACAACTTCCCTAGTTTTATGATCAATTTTGAAGCCCTAAGCGAGTATTTTGTTTGCCACGGTCAATAGGATCTAATAAAGTTGAATAATTTGGATGATAAAGTAAATTAAAAAACATTAATATGATACAAGTGTTAGGTATTCTGTCCTCAAGACCTATTATTTTGTATTTAAAGAACATATTAATGAATTCATTTGTAAATAATAAAGAGTTATTGATTCATATTAATTGAGCATTCGCAATTAACACATCATCTAACCCAAACACATTGGTTAGTTTAACTTTTTTAAAACTTCGGTAATTACTATATGCACTTGGAAAAGTATACAATATACAAACTAAGACTGTGCATGTAGTCATGGTTACATTATTGGTACAATTTGCTTTAAAATAGTTGCAGAAATGTTTATCGAGGTAGTTCGTTTAGAGATACATGTTAGTAGGGATGCATATGCAAAAGAGTTTTATATAAGACTAGAGCAGAAAGATTTAATTCATCTAAGTAATTTGTAATATATGTGGATCAATATTTCACTAAGACAATCGTATTCTAGTGTGATCTCAATAAGTGAGTTATGAATTCTTAATAAGTGAGTTATTGACCCAACATTGTTAGGCTGGTTTGATAAGACTCCTACGTTGGGAATTATCGTAGTCAGTAGCTGGGAACGCAATGTCATAAGATGAAATTTACTCCTTCCTAATTCTTGTGGAAGTTGAGGAGTTGTTCTCTTATGAATTAATTTCAAGTCTTGAATAAAATGTACTCGTCTCTCATTAGCTTAAGAGGATTCAGGTTTTGTTAAGGGTTGTGTCGTAAACAATTAGTAGTTTGTATTTTAAGAACAAACATTCAATTATAGACATTTAATGTTGTTTTTATTTATTAGTAAGAGTTATTATTTTCCATAAGTTGCACATTAAATATTCAAACGTTATTCAGCCTTATCGCATTAATTGGATTAATGTCGATATACCCTTGGTTATTTATAACACTTGGACATACAAGTGGACTACAATATATGAACTAAGTGGGACATACAAGTGGATCTAGTTCCAAGTTTATAACCTAAATCGTCTAGAGTATATAGACTAAGGTTAGGGTACCTTAGTCATGGTAACACTATTAGTGGGCCCACTTTGCAAAAGTAGCAAACGATCTGATCCTAATTATTCATATAGAGACATGTGAAGGCAAGACCATTGGCAAGTGTCTCGAACATTTTTGCCAAGAAACTAGAGAACGTGCCATTGCTTTAGAGATGATGAAAGCCATTCATTAGATGTTTAGGCAACTATCGTCTCAAGTAAAGCATGATGCTCTCCGGGCCATTCATACTACTAAGATGAAGACATGAATGTATGTCATGGTTGAAATGAATGGGTTTGTTATAGATATAGCTAGTTAGGGGAGCTTTATTCTTAAAACGCTACCGAGTAGCTTCTTACAATTTAAAAGCAATATTGTTATGAATAAGATTGCATTCAACCCCACTACTCTTCTAAATGAACTGCAAACCTTCGAGTCAATGAAGAAAGTCAAAGGAAAATAAGGAGAGGCAAATGTTGTCGCAAAAAAAGTTAGTTCCAAAACCTTGGGTTTAGAGACTAAGCCTAAAGGTCGGACCTTCAAGGAAAATTTCTCTAAAAAGAAAAAGAGTGGTGGAGCAAGAATAAGCTCAATGCTCCAAAGAAAGTCAAGACCAAGAAGGATGAAGAGTGTTTCCATTGTCATAAGCTGGTCGTTGAAAAAAAAATTGTCCTGAGTACAATAGAATGAAGAAAGACACAGAAGGTAAATATCATTTACTAGTTCTTGAGTCTTATGTCGTGGAAGAATCATCCAATAGTTGGATATTAGATTCTGACTCTACTAATTATGTATGTTCTTCATTTCAGAAAAGTGACTTATTGAAGCAGCTAGAACCTGGGCAGATGACTTTGAGAATGGGAACCGATGAAGTTGTCTCATTAATAGTTGTTGGAAGTGTCAAATTAATTTTCAGCCTCTAAGCCTTTTGATAGTTCTTAGAATGACATACTTGGATAAAGAAGCCATCTAAGCAAGTGGAATAATCTTAGAGATGAAGCATTTTTGAAGTAGAGGAATACTTTGAGAAACCACGACTACTAGCCTTGTGATTTTTTTTCACAATGTCCTTTGCATTGTACTTCTTTGGTTTCTGTTGTCATAGCATCAATGTCATCAAATTTTTTCTCAATAGAGATCCTTCACCCCCAAACTTACACTCTTCATTGTCCTCAATAAAGGTGAGATCATTTCCCCCAAACTTGGTTGTTTCTAAGTATGAAGAAATACTATTTCAAGCTTTCGGTATCAATGAACTATTCTATCTAAGGATTAAGCTAATCAAAGCTTGGGGATATTTTAAAAATTTCCTTAGACCATAAAGTTTCAGCTAGGCTAGGTAGTTTTGGCTTGCTAAAAATGTTTTAAGAATATAACTAATTGTTGAGATAAATATAAAGACATTTTACAATAGTAAATAATGCACACAACAGTCAAATCTAACAAGTTTCAACTAGTCAATGGTGATGGAATTAACTTAATGAAATATTAAGATCTAAATCATCAACGTTATTTGCAGAAAAAATTGAAAAAATTTCAAAATGCTAAAATGTTGAAATGCAATGCAAATGCGTTGGACAATTAGAATTCAGTCAGACAAAGTGAACATAATAAGACAGAAGAGAGTGAAGCTATAAAACAAATTATATTCATTACTATTAAAAGATGTTAGGAATATATGTACAAGCAATGAATAATAAAAATAAAATCCCAAATAACAAGGAAAAATTTAAAACTACAGCTAGAGGGTTCTTCATCCTCTTGAGTAGGCGAAGGTGGGGCCCAAGATTAAGTAACTTTCCTCGGAAATGCAGGGAACTAAATGCCCTCAGCATTGGCTTCGATGAACTTCCTCACTAGTGTGTCCCACCTTTTGGCGTATTCCTAATAGACTTGATATTGTGTGAAGAAATGCTCTTGTTGGCTCTTCATTTCAGATAATTACCTCAAGACTTCACTATTTTGGTCCGAACACCAATGTTCTGTCGACCCACAACCACTCTTCTTCTTGATTCAGTGATTTGATACGATGGTCGAGATATTAACACTACATCTGTCGATATGGGCTTCACTTCTTGATTATGACAGAGAGGGGTGATGGTGTGAGGGAAGAAGATAGGTCCTTGCATCTTGTTGATGTGTCTTTTGATTTCTGCCTCAATGATGCATCCCATATCGATATGAGTCCTACATGAAGAGCATATATCAATAGAGGTCTTGTCCTAGTGACATCCGTGTCGTTTGTTGTTGGCATGAGACTTGTCTTTACAAAGTTCAACGAATAATGTGCCTCTGCATTGAGGAATGCAATTCACAGAATCCTTGACTTCCAAACAGCTTCAGGTGTGTCTATTGTGTCTATGCAGCCTTAAGTCGTGTTGGTGTTGGTGTGGCCGCCACGACATTGTACTCCATATTTCGATTTCCTTTTAACCTGAGTGCCTTATTAAGAGCTATCGCGTTCCAATCTGATTGCACACTGGATACTCTACTTTGGTATGCTCTTTCCTCATTTAGCTTCGTGAATCGATTATAGCTTAGTTTTTTTTTCTAGCCAAACAAACTTCTGCCATTTGCACCTCCTAATGGCTTTACTAACTTCATATAGCAGTCCTATTGTTAGGTAGTCGTATTTTTTAAGGAACAACCTATTCTTCAGCGAGATGAATCTCTCATATTCTTTATCGGAGACTAGGTTTATCTTCTACTTGGCTTTTTCCCTGATGCCCCAAGCGAAGGACATTCTTGTATTTCAAGTTCGATTCTTCTTTTTGCACAGGCAGGGGTCTAGGAACTTCCTTTGGATTTGTTGCAACCATCACCTCCATTTCTTCTTCTTCTTTTTCTTCTTCTTCTTATTCTTCATTCCATCATCTTTCTCGATCTAGACGATGTGATGAACTCAAGCAATGTGTCCAACATCTTCAATGCACTAGGTGCATCAATGTGTCCAACATCTTTGATGCTAACTAGGTGGATCAACCTTTTCTGGTGTATGATCTATTTTGCTGAACGATTTCAAGATATCTATTCATGTTGCGTAGTTGGGTCTTCTTTTGAAGAGTCCTTTAATTCCTCAATAATCTGATGTTCCTTCTGTTGCACCATTGACTCTTCTCCTAATGGCTCTAATTGAGAATCAAGAATGATCAATTCGAGAACATATCCTCTGAGCTGGTCAGGATGGATGGTTTGGGGTGGGATTACAGTTACTAGATAAGAAACAATAGGATTGTCCCCTGCATCTGTGTTGTGTCCCGTAGATAGAGTGGCACCGATGCTCTATCTTTGAATGAAAGGAACATAAAATTCTTCCTCAGGCTTTATATCATGGATGAAATCCTCTCTTCTTGGTGCATTGATGCAAAAATCTTTCTTTTGGCTTGCGATCTTGTTGATGATGTCATTTGAATGTTTGCAAAGAATGTGAAAGATTTGAAAAAAATTTGATGTTTGAAAGATGAAAAAAGCAGAGAATTTGAGAGACATTCGAGAGTATGAACGAGTTAAGTGATCAAAGTTGTACTAGGATCAATTTGGACTCAATTTTGGCTTTATATAGCGAAAATGCCAAGGATATAGTCGTTACAGCTAGCCAACGATAATGTTGGTTACATTAGAGTTGCTTCAATGGTCGAATTTCGTATTCATTGGAATTCAAAAATATAGTTGATGAGTCAGCTAGTCATTGGGAACGACTAGTTTAACACGTGTCCCTTCTGTTGTAACAATGATTTCTTCTTGCTTTGAGTTTTATGATGTCCTTCAATAATGCTCTCCGCATTGTGTTTCGGTTTATGCTTAACCAATGCAATCCAACGATGTTGTCCGCATTGCAAAAAAAAAAAAAAAAAAATTTGATAGACCTAACGAACAAAAATGCAAGAATAAAAACAAAAATAAACCAAAAGTAAATAAAACAAATTGGGGAAAATTTAAGATGTATATGATACGGACTTGCGTTGGGATGCCCTCGCATTCAGATATCGTTCACTCGACGAGCAAATATTGGGCGATACATTCCTTTTAATATCTTCTCCCTAATAATTCTTGAGTTTATGGCCATTCATCGTAAACTTTGTGCCCTTCTAAATGTCTTGGATCTCACTACTTCACTACTATGCATGTTAACAACTCTAAATGGCTCTTTCCATTTGGATATGAGTTTCCTTGGAAAGAACATTAACCTAGAATTGTAGAGAAGAACTAGTTGTCTTAGGATGAATGTCCTAGGCATTATGATATAAACGAAGGAACATCTATTGTCATGGATCAAGGTCCAATCACAAGGTCGAGAGCCAAGCAGCAACATCAAGATTTTATCACTTTTATTCAAGCTATGATGAGCTCGAAAGTGAAAGTCTTAGAAGATGTGAAAATAGTTTCCTACATGTGTTTCAAAGTTAAGATTCAAGATGGAGTTGCATTAAATGCCCCAAGCTTCATTTATGAAGACTCAAGTTGAACTCAAGTGGAGTTGCATTAAATGCCTCAAGCTTCATTTATGAAGACTCAAGTTAAATTCAAGTGAAGTTGCATTAAATGAACTCAAGTGCATCTACTTGTTAATTTATTGAAAGTAAAGCATCAATAAATGGAGTTATGCATCAAGTAAATTTAAATAGAGGTCATTTACTTAAAAAATGGTTATAAATACATAGAAGAATGAATGCTAAAATCCAAACTCAAATGTATGGCCATATGTTATGTATTTTTTAAGTTTTGAGACATTTAAATGGTTTCTTAAGTTACTTTTGTTAGTGAGTCTTTATGACAATAATGTTTGAGAGGTTACACACTTTGAGAGAGTTTATTTGGTGGATTTAGGTTACATTTTGAAGGCTATAAAAAGCCATCTTGGATGTAAAACAAACCAGACTTTGTGTTTTAGTGAAATAGCATTTTTGCTACTTTAAGTCAAGAGCTTGTTTTTCCTTGCAATTCTTGTGATTAGATTTCATGCTATGATCATTCAAGTAGTGTTGTTCAAACTATTTGTGGAGTAATTCGAATCACGAGTTCAAAAACTATTTGTGGAGTAATTCTCTTTTTTGATCTTTATTGTTTGAATCAGAGTTAGTTTTTTCGTTCATTGTTTGAGAATCATGATAATCTGATATTTGTAAGTTATTACTCTATCTTTAGATTAATAACTTATCACTTGGAATTAAATTGTTTCGGTTACATCTAGAATTGATTCAAAAAAAAGAGAAAGAAATCATTGGTCATTAAATATGGCAGTTAGAAATTCACTCAATTAAGTCTCTTTCTTATTATTATGTGCTTCCATTTGATTCAAATGTTGGATTAAAATCTTCATATTTATTCCTTGGCAAAGAGTTTCATTTTTATTGATAATTTGATTCCATATTTTAGTGCTTATGAGAATACAAATTCTATTGTTCTAATTCTTTTTTGTTGTCTTCTGACATCTTTTTTCGTTTTTTTGCCCCATTCTTTCTTAAACTTGTCTTAGTTGTTATTCTGATTTCTCCATTGTAGTCTTGTTTGTGTTCTAAGTGTGTTATCTCGATCACTTTAAATTGCAGCTCTTGATTTTTTTAGGCAAGAAATACCAACCTATTTTTAAATTTTTGTTTTTGTGTTTTCTTTGTTAGAGTGTGTTTGTGAGAGAGTAATGCATTCATTTAAGTGTTGAGCAGTAAACACGAGTGACTGTATCATAAAGAGTGAAATACGTGAGAGTGTGTTTGTGAGGTTCTTTTTTTTTTGTTACTTTAATCTATTTCACGATATGAAAAATAATGAAGATCATCCTAACATTACTGATGCTCAAATGAGAGATGCACAACAAGGAACCATGGAGAGATTGATTCAAGGAATAGAGAAGTTGGCAGAACGTATAAAAAGATTGGCGGTTCAACACCTCGCTCGGGAGAGAAGTCTACCACTTGTAGAGGATGGTCATAAATATGATATGAGGGGGACAATTCTGATCATCTAAAAGATGACCTAGTCACAATGATTGCAGGACAATGAAGGGGAATTAGATGTGTTGGTCGTGGAATTAGACGTGTTGGTCGTGGCTTTCTTAGAGGGAAAGATCGTGGAAGACAATGTCATTACCAATAAAGAGCTACTTATAACAATGGAATTGATCGTAATGTTGGAACCTTAAAGTTGCAGCTTTCAAATTTCTATAGAAAATATGATCTAGAGAAGTATCTTGAATGGAAGAAAACCGTGGAGTCCGTATTCAATTGCCATAACTTCAGTGATGAAAAGAAGGTAATGTTATGTGTTGCTTAATTTAAACAATATGCTCAAACATAGTGGGATAAATTCATGTCTAGTAAGTGAAGAAATCTTGAAGTATAAAAAATTCATGGTATAAGTTCAAGGAGTCCATGAGGAAGCGTTTTATTCCTAAACATTTCCAACGAGACCTCGCACGAAAGCTTCAAGCATTGAAACAAGAAAGCACGTCCATAGAGGATCATTAGAAGGAGATGAAACATTGATGGATCAAATTGATTTCGACGAGGACATGAAGAATTTGATGGCACAATTTCTTAATGGGCTAAACATAGAAATTGTAGATAGGGTTGATCTACAACCTTATTTTGATATTAAGATGCACACTGCAATTAAAATCGAAAGGCAAATCCAACAAAAATTAAGACGGTATTCTTCTGAACCCTTTTCCAATTCAAGTTCTACATGGAAAAATGATAAAAAATATAACAATTATAAGCCTAGAAACCTAGAGGTGCATGAGAAACCTACAAAAAGGTTTTGAGAAAGAGGAGAGTTCTAGCAAAGGGCTAGAAGGGGGATGAATCTAGAAGTTGAAATGGAGATTTAAAATGTTGGAAACGTCAAGGGGTAAGTCACTATAGTAGTTAATATTCTAATGAAAGAATTATGACCATTAGAAAGCGAGAAATCATGACAAAAGATGAAGAAAACAATGATGATGTGAAAAAAGACAATGACGAGATTGATGAATTTAGTGAAGAGGACAGTACACTTATGTCATTAGTTACTAGACGAGCCTTAAACACTCAAATTAAGAAGTGTCGTGACCAAAGGGAGAACTTATCTTAAACTAGGCGCCTTGTACAATCTGTACCTTGTAGTGTGGCCATCAATAGTGGTAGTTGCACCAATGTTGTGAGTTCCATCCTTGTCAAGAGCCTTAATTAAGAGACCAAACCACATCCTAGACCATATAAGTTTCAATGGTTGAATTATTGTGGGGAAGAAATGGTGAGTAAGCAGGCTCTTATTTCTCTTACCATTTGAAAGTATGCTAATGATGTTTTATGTGATGTTGTATCTATGCATGCTGAAGATTTATTGTTGGGTGAGCCTTGGCAATTTGACCTTCGGACAGTGTATAATGGGTATGCAAATCTTTACTTGTATACCATAATGGTAGAAAAACTACTCTTCTTTCATTGTCTTCAAAAGATGTATTTCTTGGTCAATGCAAACTTGAAAAGAAAAGACTTTGGTGTCGGTTTTTGCGCCCGACATTAAAAATATCTTTTTTAATTTTTAAAAAACAGATTTTTATGGATCACCATTTTCATTTAAACTTGCATTTATTATAATATCTTTTATGGGTCACCATTTGTGACCGACATTTAAAGTCTCAAAACTTGTATAAAAAAACGCTAAGTGATGATTTGTCTATTTCAAGGTAAACCACCGAAATACATCTTTACAAACACATCAGTACAATATTTTACCTAGTATTCACCTCTAAATTCATCATTACGAACATAATATAACTTCTAACTTTTGTTAAATTAACTGAAATTTCGGCACCATAACGGCGTAACTTTAAGATTACCAAAAAAATCTGTTAATTCTGTAAATTCAAGAAATGATATATATAGAGACTACTAATCAAAATCCACAATATAAGAGACTTTGTCTCGCTAGAAAGATTTGCATAATAGATATATATATAGACTACTTTAGTAAACAATACACAATATCCAACATGAGTACAATGTTATATATAAACAATATCTAACTTGAGTATAATGCAATACTTCTAGTACAATGCTATATATAAATAATATTCAAAATGCTATACATGAACTAATCTATGTTCGGTAATAAAAATCTACCTATGAAGTCTGCCCATTCGGTTCGTACTCCATCCATACCTTCTTGACTGTATGGTTTCATGGAGTTAAACTAAAGCCTAAAACAATGTTTCTAAATTAGTAAACAAAAAGTTTTGCAGAATATATAAACTAAAATTGTTAATGAAGTAAAATAAAAACTTACCAGTTTATTTATGGGGGTGCGCGTGTTGGATATCATCTTTCGCATGAAAAAGGTGGACATAATATCCACACACTAGTGATCCCAATTGATGAGGGCGCTAGTGACCAAAATTTTATCATTATTAATAATTCTACATGACAAGAATCGAAGAAATCTAGCTATGATTTATTTACGTACCTTCACTAATTTTCATGTTAATTTTATGGCTTTGAACCCATTTTTTGATTGCCTCAATATTCACATTTTGGTACTTGGCATTCACATATTTCAAACATGGACAACAAACAACATTTGACCCTTTGGAATGTAGTAAAGCATTTTCTATAAAACTCTCAACTCCTAAACTATATTCTTGTAACATTCGATCCTTAAGCATCTATAACTTATCCATATCCTAACTAAAATAATACCTACACACAAGGTAAAAATCCAAACACAAATTTATAAAGCACTATTTACTTTAAGGTAGTACTACTTTAAGGCACTACTTTAAACATAACTAAACCCACAAACAAATAAATAAAACTATAGAAAAATAAAAAATAGCAAAAATAGCAAAAAATAACAAAGAAATTAGTACCTTTGAAATGTAGTAGGTGGAAGAGAAGCTAGAGCTCGAAAATGAAGAAGAAGAAGAAGAAGAAGAAGAAAGCTGAGAAGCTCGAAAAGAGAGTTTTGACCGCGAGTAAAGAGAAAAGAAAGTTGAGAAGAAGAAGAAGAAGAAAAGTTTTTGGGGAAGAAGAAGAAGAAGAAGCTTGAAAATGGAGTGGGGTTTCACTGAAAATTAGGGAGAAAATAAGCTTGAAATAAAGAAGAAAGCAGAATGAAAACGTACTGAAAAAATGAAACTAAAGAAATGTGTCGAAACTGAAGAAAGAGAAAAATATAACTGATATTTGAAATATAGTTTTGGTGTCGGTCAGACCGACACCAATTACTTTTGGTGTCAGTCTGACCGACACCATATATCTGTTGGGCTGACTTTTTAATATATGGTGTCTCTTTTTTTGGTGTCGGTCTGACCGACATCAATTGTCTAGACCGATACTAAAAGTGACCGACACCGTATATCCGTGTTTTTAAAAAGAAATTTGGATAGACCGTCACCTATTCCCTCTTTTGGTAGTAGTGTTTCTTCACAATTTCATCGTAGGATCTAATCTTCTTTGTTTTTCTACTCACCTTCCTACTTCATCTTCCAGGTTTATCTTGTGCATGCAGAAAGATGGGCTAATGTCTTCAATGTTTGCAAGCGTCCATACTATTGCTTTCTTATGTTGTTGCAACAAGTCTAGCAACAAATTTTCTTGTTCAGGTTATAAACAACAAAAATGATAACTGGCAGAGTTTCTTTGTCTCCCAAGTAAGCATATTTTAAGTGCTCAAGGAGTGGTTTTAACTCAGAAATAGGTGGTTCTATAATATATGGTTTCATGGGAGGACTTTTTCTCTCTCCTAAACTTATAGCATGAAAACGACTAAAGCTAGAAAGTGCTTCACAAATTTCTACTTTATCCTCTTCGAATGCGGATGACATTGCTTATGCATCCTCCCAATGCGAAGAACATTCAGTCATTTTCTCATCTACAACTACTTCAACTTTATCTTTACTTGAACTTAACATTAAACAACTTTCAAAATCAATAGGGTACTTCAATGAATCAAAAATATTAAATTGCACATACTGATCATTTATTCTTATAGTGATAGTCCCCTTGTAAACATCCACTAAAGTCCTTCTTTTCTTTAAAAATGGGCGTCCTAGGATGATAGGGACATCCTCATTAGCCTCATAATCTAAGACTATGAAGTTTGTAGAAAATATGAACTTATCTACTTGTACTAGTATATCTTTAATTTTTTTCTGCAGGATATTTAAAGGATCTATCTGCGAGTTAGAGTAAACCATGGTAGACCTAGCTTCACCGATGCCAAATGCCTAGTAAATAAACAAGTGCATTAAGTTAATGCTTGCTCCCAGATCACATAAGGCTCTCTCTAGAGATTTACCTTCATTCAAAACTAATATAGTAAACGCTCCTAGATCTCCCTCATTCCTCAGGATCTTAGTTTTGACTATAGCACTACAATATTCAGACAAAGAAATAATTTTAAATTCTTCAAATTTAATCTTCTCAGAAAGAACATCTTTTAAGAACTTGGTGTAATTAGGCATTTGCCTTAATGCATCCACCAATAGAGTATTGATGTGGATCTCATTAAGAATGTCTAAGAACTTTTCAAATTATTTTTCATCCCTCTTCTTTTAATTCAACCTTTGTGGATAAGGTAGAGGACATGATTAACACTCGTGTTTCCTCTTCCTTTTTACGATCGTTGGTTGACTTGTTTGATATTGAGATTTTGACTTTGCTACTCTCCACTTTATCAATAGCTAAGTCTCCAAAAAATTTTCCTATTGAATTTTCCGCACTAGTGATGCCCTTCGCAATGGCATCGTTGCTCACTTTCACCTTAACTTCACCTTTCAACTTATTCCTTAGCTGCTTCTCGTCTCCTCTAAAATATTTCCTACTTCTCAGCTTAATAGCTTGAACTTGCTTCTGCCCATCCCTCTTAGCATGTTCAGTATCTGACCGAAGTTTTCCAAAGGGTCTCATCCTTAATTTTGATGCTAACTGACCAATTTGCAACTTTAGATTTCTCATGGTTGTTTGTTGGTTGTTTCTAGTTGCATCAGTCTTAATGATGTACTCTTTGAACATGGCTTCCAGAAAAGTTCCAAGAATTTTTTGTTGACGAATTTGCTTTTGAAAATTCTGGTTATTGCAATTTTAATGGTTACCATACCCTTGGTTTTGTTTTCCAAAATTGAAAGAGCTATTTACTTTTTGTTGAAGTAATCTTCTTCAGAACACCTCCTTGATTAGACCAAGAGAAATGAGGATGATTCATCCTTTTCATGTGTATAATGGTTTGGATATTGATGAGAATTTTTTAGATTTAAAAGGATTTCCATACCCCATGTACATGACAAAGGCTCAATTCTATGAACAAACGCATAACATTTCTAACTCTCCACAAAACACACAAACGACCTTAACTGATTGGCTAATTTCTTATGTATTCTGCAATTACGAAAATTGCAATTGAAGATTCTTCATCACATTGGCCATTGTGCTCATTTGTGCTTGAATCGAGGCGAGTGAATCAAAATCACTTTTCTCACTTTTCTTGGCGATGTTCTTCCAAGTTTTAGTCCACTGGTAGTTATCCATAGACATAGTTTCTAAGATATAGCTTCATCATAGGTTTTCTAAGAAATAACCATTAGTAGATGCGTTTAACATCATTCTAGTAGCTGGTTCTAACTCATTGTAAGATTGCTTCATTTGTATAGAGTAAGGTAGACCATGGTTTGGACACTTCCTCAAAAGCTCCTTCAATCGCTCCCAAACATGACTAATCGTTTCATCTTCCTACTACTTAAATCCTATGACTTTGTTACGTACTTCTACGTTCATAGTCGGAGGATAATACTTAGTTATGAATTTTTTTTGCTAGTGATTTCTAAGATGTGATAGTGCCCATGAAATTGACCAATGGTTTGACGGATTTGAAATATCACATGCTTCAGCTCAAATGATCTTGCTCTAATCTCAGGCCTTAGTGTTAAAATGGCCTAGACTTTAATTAGGATTTAATTAAACATCAACTTTTACATCAATTAGTATATAGTTAATGAAGTTAATTAGTTTAGTTAAATAACTAATTTTGGAAATTAGTTTGGTTAAATTGATTAGTTATGAAGTTTTAAAACTAACTAATATTTATCCTATGTTATCAAGACTATGTTTTCCGTATGCACTCATTTCTATGATTATAAATAAATGGCTCTTCTAAACTTTTCATTAAGCTTAAGTTGATCAATGTTACAAGAATTATTACTTTCATTTTGCTTTGTGATTAAGTGAAAGTAGAGAGTTTATACAAAAGGTGGTTTGAGAAAAAAAAAAATAAAGGGAGTTTGAGGGGAAAAGTGGTAAATCCACTTTGTGATAGGGTTTGGAGGGAGAGAAAAACAATTCCCCTCCAATTTTGCAGCTGCTCAAAGCCGAGAGATAGGGAGAGAGCCCACAAGTGGCTCTCGGCTTCTTCTGTTTCCACACAGCAGCGCGCGGCGCTGCTTCAGGCGGTTTCATGCAACGTCGGCTAGCGTTCTCGACAATTCTGGTCATACTTCAAGGCCGGAACTGATCTCCTTCCCCTCGTTACTGTTCATTCATCCATTTTTCTTGGAGGTTTTGACAAAGAAAAATGAAGAAAACAGCCTTGGAGCATTCTTGGAGTTTTCTTGTGGATTAGTTTGATTCTTGGTGATTCAATCTTGGATTCCAACAAAGGTGTACTCCATTTCTCTTTTTTTCCTTTTGTAGTTTGTTTTTCTTCGTTATTAGAAGTAAGTTCTTAAGGGCAATTTTGTTACATTAGTTTTCTTGTAATCGAATTGATTTGTATCTTGTATGTTGGACAATTTCTCATAAAACTCTAATAAAATTGCCTCACCTAGGCTACGCCTTAGGTGCCTGTGGACGTAGGACCAACATACCGAACCACGTAACTCTCGGGCTCTTTTTCTCTGATTTTTTTAGCTAATTTTACAGATTTATGCTTACTGAAAAAATTTACCAATTGCCTAAAATCAGTTAGCAATACTTGCTAATTCACATTTACATTATCATTAAAAATCACTATATTGATATATGCTTAGAGAATATCGAAAGGAAATAATTTCAACAGTGTGGTATCAGAGTCTAACTCTAGATTCCTTCATATATTAGCATTTACTTTCTTGAAAATTATTGTTTAAAGAATCTTGCCAAGTTTAGAAAAATTTCTCAAGTTGTGTTCTAGAGAAATTTCTTGCTTATTCTTAGAATTCTTGAAGTGAACTTACATTTCTTGTATAGTTAAATAATTTTCTTAGAAAAATATAGTTGCTACCAATTTTGTGTTTTTTGTGTTTTGAAGGATGGCACGAGAATTGAAGTTGAGCGTTATGATGGAAAGAGCGATTTTGATTTGTGGAAAATCAAAATGCTCGCAGTTCTTCGTCAACAAAAGGTTGACTATGCAATATCAAAGAAGGGAGATATTTCGGTGATTCAAAAATGAATAAGGTGGCACATAGCCTTATCATTCTTCATCTATTGGATTCCATCATACGACTAGTGCGAGGGGAGGAAACGACATTGGGGCTTTGGAATAAGCTCGGAACAACTTATGAAACGGCATCCGTTTCAAGTAAGATTTATCTTAAGTCTAGATTCTTTAGTTTTAAGATGGAATCAAATAAAAGCATGAAAGATAACTTAGATGATTTTCATAAAATGGTATATGAAATGGAAAATATAGGTGAAGTCTTTACTGATGAAAATCATGCTATTGTTTTAGTGATGTTAAATATGCTATGAAATTTGGTAGGGATGCCTTAACATGTAGTGTTGTTCTTGCCGCTATTAAAATTAAAGATCAAGAATTACGAGAAAATAAAAAATCTAATTCTGAGTCTTTGTATGTTACAGGAAGAGTAGAGAACCGTCCAAAATTTGTAAATAACACTAGTAAAAGGGGTAAGAGTAAGGGAAGATCTAAGTCTAGGGGGCCTAGTAACAGTTCTAGGAAATGTTATAATTGTCATAAGATAGGTCACATTAGAAGGTTATGTCCTGACCTTAGAAATAAATTTGGTGGGGGTAAAGGAAAAGAAGATACTCGTGATATTAACATTATAATGAAGTACTAATGGTTAGCACCACTAGTGATGAAGATGCCAGGATCTTTGATTTAGGATGTTATTTCCACGTGACACCTAATAGAGACTGGTTAAGTAACTTCCAATCTAGTGTAGGAAGTAAGGTAATATTAAGGAACCGCCAAACCTGTGAAGTAGAAGGCTTAGGGACAATTCATTTAAAACTTCATGATGGTAGTATTAGAAGTCTAGACGATGTTAGGTTTCTACCTAAAATCAAAAGAAACTTAACTTCACTAAGTATGCTAGACAAGCTAGGATACACAATTAAGTTAGAGGGAGGAGTCTTAAAAATCATGAAGGGGATATGTGTAGTAATGAAGGGTCTATTTAGAGATACACTATATATCTTAGAGAGTTCTACGGTTGTAGGGTCAATAAACCTAGCTAAACAAAATGATAACTCGAAATTTACTCTTTGGCATAGACGTATAGGTCATATGAGTGAGCAAGGGATTAAGGAGTTGATTAAACAACAAATTATTCCCAATTTAACCAATAATGACCTAGGATAATGTGAACATTGTATCTATGGAAAGTCAAAGAGGGTAAAATTTAGTAAGAGTGGTATATTTTCTAGGAACAAATTGGACTATGTTCATTCTGATTTGTGGGGACCGTCTAATGTCTCTTCTAATGGAGGGGCTAGGTATTTTCTGTAATAATTGATGTTTTTTCTAGGAAAGTATATGTTTATCTTTTGAAAAATAAATCTGATACTTATAATAAATTTGTAGAATGGATCAATTATGTAGAAACTCAAACTAGTCATAAAGTTAAAAGAATTAGAACGGATAATGGTTTGGAGTTTTGTAATTATGAATTCAAAACTTTTTGTAAAGCCGAGGGAATAGCTAGACATTTGATCGTAGTCGGTACTCCCCAACAAAATGGAGTAGCCGAAAGGATGAACCAAACTCTAATGGAAAAGGTTAGGTGTATGTTGTCATGATTTAAATTGCCTCAAGCATTTTGGGGTGAGGCGGTAACCATGGCTAGTTATATAGTTAATAGAAGCCCTTCAACCACTATATGTTTAAAAACTCCTCAGGAATTATGGCAAGGTAGTCCCCCTGATCTGTCCAATATGAGGACCTTTGGATGTTTAGCTTATGCTCACTCTAAAGAAAGTAAGCTAGATCCAAGGGCTAAGAAATGTATT
>JBBMEG010026275.1:0-63069 GCA_037832605.1 Cyclanthera cordifolia
TAAAAAACCGTCACCAAAGGTCTTTAGTGTCGGTCATGACCGACACTAAAAGTGACCAAATGGACACCAAAACAACATTTGGTGTCGGTCGTGACCGACACAAAAGCCCTATAATGTCGTTCACGACCGACACTAAATGTTGTTTTGGTGTCGTTTTTTGTCACTTTTAGTGTCGGTCATGACCGACACTAAAAGTGACCGACACGAAAGGTCTTTAATGACACCCGTATTAATGATGGTCGTTTGACCGACACCAAATAACTTTAGTGTCGGCATATGCCCGTCACTAAAAGTCTGGTTTCTACTAGTGCCAAGCGCGAGGAGCTTGCTTCACACCTTATGAAGCCTTATTGAACAAAAAAATGTAGTGAGGAAAACGTGGATGGATATAGCATTCAGGTTGGGAAGTATACACCTTCTCCGTAAAAGTTTTGTGAAGGAATGTATTAGATATATCAAGCTGGTGAGTGGACCATCCTCGAGTAAGAGCTAGTACTAAGACCATCCGAATTGTAACCAGTTTAATCACAGCATCATAAGTCTCACCAAAATCGACTCTCAAAGTTTGAAGAAAACCGTAAGCCAGAAGCCGAGTCTTATAACACTTAATTTGGTAAGATGCGGTTTGCTTGACCTTGTACACCCATTTTATGGAAACCAGATTATGAGAAGAAGAGAGAGGGACCTAGTTTCGATTTTTTTTTTTTTCTAAAAGTAGGGAACAATACTCTTGATCCATGGCCTTTCTTCATAAAGACACGATGTTAGCATTTACAAAGCGAACTGGTTCCATGTCAGACCAATCCAACTTTTTAGTTAGAATGCTGAAGTCGAGGCTTGAGGTGGCCAGACTTAGCTCGGGTAACCATAGGGTGGACATTAGATGCTGGAAGATTAGGAGAGGTAGAGATAGTGTCATTGGATGGTAGAATGGCTTCTTTAGAAGAAGTGGTAAAAATAGGTGTTTGACCATGTTCAGTATCTTCATGAGGGTAATATGATATGGGTGAAATGGAAGGTAAGATTGGCTTGGTTTCAATGGGTGGGGAAGGGACAGGAAACAAGGTTTGAGGTTGCGTTTCTAGAGGAGATGTAGGCTTGATAGAGGAGGGAAAAAGTTCAGGAAAAGGGAAGCCAAGTTTATTAAAGTTCACATGTCTATATATGTAAATTCGACCATCACGATTCAAGCACTTATACCCTTTGTTGTGTTCATGATATCTAGGACACACATTTTTAAGACCTGAAAGATAATTTATGAGATTGAAAGGATCTTGTAAAAGGAAAACAAGTAGTCCTAAACACACGAAGGAATTTATAATCTGGTACATTTTTTGTCAGTGTCTCAAAAGGACTCATGTTATCAAGAATAGAAGTGGGCAGTCGGTTGATCAGGAAAGCAGCTATGTGAAATGACATTCACTAGTAATGCAAGGCCATTTTTTCTTGTGTAAGCAAGGCTAGACCTGTTTCCACAAGATACGTGTGCTTCCTTTTAATCCTACCATTTTGTGGTTAGGTGTAGGGGCACGAGATATGAATGGAAATGCCTATGGCTTGAGTTTTATATATGATGGGCTTGAATTTCCCTCATTCATCACACCTTAAAGAGGTTGAGAAATTATGAGATAGGAGAGAGTTTTTAGTTTGCATTTTTATTGTCTTTCAACTAAGGAAACAAATTCAGAGAAAATAAAAGATGTTGAGAAATTATGAGATAGGGGATAGATCCAAGTGTAACGACTATAATCATTAAGGAACACAACATAATACAGATACCTTTTTGACGAGGGAATGGTTGACGGACGCCATTGATTAACATGAACTAGTTTAAGAGGTTTAGAGAATCTAAAGTTGGAAGAACCAAAAGGAAGATTATGAGTGTTTCTAAACTTCTAGGTTTCACAAAATATCCATTTTTCATTCCCTCGAGAAGAATCATTACACAAAGACAGAATTTGATTTAAAATTCTAATGGAAGGGTGACCTAATCTTTGATGTCTTTGGTTCAAGGTAAAACAAAAGAAAAAGAAGTAGAATTTGCATTCAACTTCGCCCTTGTAACACTTAAATGAGCTTTCCACGAGTGGTAGTTACCAAAAAATGCTACCCTCCAACAGAGTTGATGGAAATAGGATGTTCGTCAGTCCTGGCATCACAAAAAATGTGTACTTTGTATAGGCCTTGATCAAGCCTTCCAATGTTACATACATCTCTGTTGTCTTTGTCCTTAACAACACAAACAAATTCTTAAAGTCAATAGATATAGAATTATTTTTAGTAATTTTCGAGACGCTTATCAAGTTTTTTTTAACATTTGGAACATGAATAAGATTTCTCAAATGCAAGTTAAGACCTTCAGTTTTAAGAATGCAAAAACCTATACCTAGGATATGAGCTTTATTACCATCATCGCCTATGATAAATTGATTACCTGAAGATTCTCCATGAAGGTTCAACCTACTAAGGTCTATAGTTACAAGATCACTTGCTCTAGTATCGAAATACAACCCTGGATCTTCAAGAGTTTAAGGGTAGGCCATCATGGTTGTACCTGTGTAGATTTGTGGTATAGATCCTCCAGCTGGTGGTTGAATATGATTTGGAGTTGCATTTCCTCTAGGTTCATATACGTGATAATAGATAGATGCCTGATGTCCTGATTTTTTGCATATTTGGCATGACTTTGTTCTACGAAGAGTATCTCCCTTTATTCTTTCGCTTTCCTCCACTTCCTTCTTGTCTAGAGTTGTTATTACATTCAAATTTCCCTTGAGAGTGACTAGAGTATGGATGTTGCAATGTCCATTAAAGAGCTTAAGAATCACTTCTAACCATGGAAAGTTCATTAATGATTTTGCAATGTCACTCAAGAATCAATTTGGACGTGATCAATCATTTTTTAGAAGAACAACTTTTTACAAGCAACGACTTACTGGAACCAAACAACTTCTGAAACTAACAATCTCAGACTTACTAGCCAATTCAACCAAGAAAAACTTACTTTGACTACTCAAACTGAACTTTACCTTACAAAAAGCATACCACACAATCCCGCAATGAATTATCTAACATGTGTGGTCAACCAACAACCACTCTTATAACATCCACATGCTAACCAACTATAAACTTACCAAGTGTTATTCAAACCTCTATTGGAAAAAACTAACTTTCAAAATCATTGCTACAAATTTCACGATGATTAAAGGATAATGTCTAGTAATCACTAACTAACTTCCAATGCTTCACCACTTAACCTAAAAAGGCTACAACAAACAATCAGTCTTCACATTCTTACTCAAAGTCCAACACTCTACTTACTAGATGAGAGTCCAACGTTTCATTGTAACAACTACATACAGCTACCACGAGTTTCTACTTTTCTCATACGAGAATCACAAACCGAAACATCTCGAATCTAGGAAACCTTGATCCATAAGCTTAAACCTTAATAGGTCAAGAATTTTAAACACAACTTTTTTTTCCAACAACCATACTAAGTACTCACAAGGTTGCACATCTTCTCTAGGATTTATTTTCCAATAACTATTAATTCATCGTAAAACTACGACTTTGGAATAATAACTCTATCAACCATAACTCTAGGGAAGCACAACCACCAAGGGTAACTACCAACTTGGTCTTAAAACTTCAGGAACACTGAAACACTACTGGCTCGAAATAGCCAAGCAACCAACTTTGCTAGTCTAGTCTATTTTGACCAAGCTCGAACTCAACAGTGAGGAGAAAAATCAATATACTGAAATCTGGAAAATTGCAATCGAGGTCCTAGTACACAAATGTTTTAACATACGTGCCGAGAAGTCTCACTTTGCCTAGACTACTACTTGACCATCCACCTTACGATGTGAAAGGACAGTAGAGATCAACTCAACTGCTCACTTTTAAAATGGTGTGCCACTAAACATGATCCCAAGAACTCATAAACTAACTATTTAGTTTCAACTACATAACCTCTAGCCTGCCTCCGAATTCCTAAATCCCATACTCGTTGCAAGGTCGTCAATCTTGTAACTCATAACAATAATATTCAATACGTCACTTATTTATGAGTTATAACTCGTGCTAAGGATATCATATCACATATATAGACAATATATCTCATGCTCATAATAGCATATCAACATCTATCAATCAACATCAATCATGAGCATGAGCATGATCATGATCTTACATAAAGTAATTAGAAAAGCCTTGATTATATTACATGCTCAACTATACACTCAAAACCCAAACTTGTTACATGATAATAAACCAGCTCACTCATGACTATTGGAACAAACAACTTACATCGAAAGCGAGTTTACATAATCTATAACTTTGAGCTTTGATACCAACTATAAGGACCTAAGTTTTTAAAGAATAAAACCAAAGACCTTTCTTAAATCCAATGCATGAAAATAAGTTATAAAAACTTTAAGGGATAAATCCACGAGCATTAAATGAAAATAGTTACTTCGTGGGATCCCAAAAATATTTATTATACTCAAAAAGTCATAATCATTAAAATAGCCGAATTAAATCATGTTAGGACAATTCTTAGACTCAAGTACAACAATCCTCATAGTGAAGGCAACAACCTAGTTAGCATCTTTAATGAACTCCAAACCTTTGAGTCTTATGATTAAAATTCAAGGCAAGGAAGAGGAGGGAAATGTTGTATCCAAGAAAAATAGTTCTAGAACCTTGAGTTTAGGGACTAAGTCTAAAGGTCGAACCTTTAAGGCGAAGATTTTCAAGAAGAAGAAGGTAGGTGGGAGAAAGAACCAGTGTAGTTCTCCGAGAAATGTCAAGACTCAGAAGAGTGAAAAATGTTTCCATTGTTAAAAGCTCTGTCATTGGAAAAGAAATTGTCCTTGAAGGAATGAAGAAAAATAGCGAAGATAAATCACATTTACTAGTTCTAGAGTCTTATTTTATGAAAGAATCATCAAATAGTTGGATAAGTTAGAAACCATGTTTTCAAAGAATTAAATCAAATACCGTACTTAACTTCAATGCATGAAAATCAATTATCAAATAACATTAATGGATAAGTCAATGAGCATTAAATGAAAATGGTTACTTAGTGGTATCCTAATTTTTTTTTTTTATTATTATACTCATAAAGTTATAATCATTAAAATAGCTTAATCAAATCACATTTGGAAAAATCCTAGACTATAGTGCAATAATCGTTATAGTCAACGCAACAAAATGGTCAACATCATGATCCAAGTACTTGGGAGAAATTCACACTGGATAGGATGACTCGAAAAACTTAGTAAGGTGCTTCAACTCGGGGGTACAATATGTATACAATCAAATGAACATATCACATAATCACATACGAGCTAGAAATCAATAATCAACATCAGCAAGGGGTACACCAACCCAAATCTCTTAATGCGCCAAGTCATGGAATATTAGCACCTCATAGAGAGATCAATGAAATATGTTAAGGACGATAGAATTCTAACAATCAAAACTCGAAAACACCCTTTCAAGAAGTCCTTTGATTTTTAGCAATCATGGTAACCAATGTTACTGTGAATGCTTCTTGAGGAGTCGAGCTTTTTGGTGGCCCTCAGGCTTGAACACTCGTAGTGTGGTGATAGTACAAGCACCCCACGCAGTGGGTTATCGCCCATACCCTAACTCCTAAACATGGCACCTAGGGAAAGTCACACGAATGTTTGAAGATATGTTAATCAGGTGGCCTCTCAGTCACTGACGCTACTACGTGCGAAAATATCGTTCCCTCGTGTCGCACCTGATTAGACCTTTTGTCCGCTACCTATGTCAAGGCACCGTCTGCCATAAACACTAGCGCGTGTACTAAATCATATAGTTCCCTAGGACAAATAAAATCATGGGTTCCCTATAGAAAATCGAATAGTTTGTCCCCTGTAGGATGGTTAAAATCTTAGTTCCTTGTGCAACACTAAAAAATAGACCTTTTGGGACGATAATAAATCAACAAATCATTATAGCTAGTTCTCAATTGAACATTCTTGCGCAACATGTATAATAGTTCAAGATGGCTAGTTCTCTATGAACATCCCACCCGAGCATATATAAACAATATCTCAAAATAAAATGGTACATACAAGTACATTCATGAAGTGATCACATATCAAATAACAGGGCATCTGCCAACAAAACATCAAACAAGCTCAATCAATACGCATATATGATTTTACACCACAGACCATGAAAAATGGGTAACTCTTACTTCCAAATTGATTTAGCAGTAGAGATCAAAACTAGAATTTGACTTTATAGAATGAATAGGTTAGAACTAGTACCTAAGACCATTAAAAATGAACTTAGAACGTCAAAAATAATAAAGGGGATCAAACTTTAAAAAACGGGTTTTTAGGTCTTGGGGCTCGGTTGACAAGCAAAAGTTTGTCAAACTCAGCTAAGGGACTCTTTTTTCAATAACTTATTACCCAAATGCAATACCAAAGAAAAAATGATTTTAATGGCCATTTTCAAGGATGTCAACACTTTAAAAGGTTTGTCAAAGGTTGCCAACAAGGCATGGTCAAAGGCACGGAAGGATGGTCCACTTTGCCACCTGGCTTGGTTAAAATGCTAACATGGCATTGTTGGACAAAGCTTAACCCATCTTTAACTAAAGACCTAAACTCAAATGGTGGTTTCAACCAAGTTTCTAGGATAACAATGGTTATCTCATAGAAAATAACAACTACAAATGTGTGGGTTTTTAACATATACATCACAAAAAATCAGTACAAAACGTGTTCACAAATTAATTACAAGATAGAATAATGGGGTTTGAAAATCAAATTGGCCAACAAAACACGGTTTAACCTGGTGTCTCAATAATGGGTTATCACATAAGCAAGATCTAACCATGAGATTAAGAAAGAAGGTAAACTTACAAAGTGTAACGAGATAAGAAACACGTCTGCAATCAAAAGACGCTTGGGGCATCAGAAAATCATCGGTGTGACCCCCTTACGGCTAGCGTATATGAGTGGTAGGATCTTAACGCCGTCCACATGCCGTACAACAGAAGCAGACATGCTCACAAGTTGAGTATGGATAAGTCAATCACCTTAGATTGTGTAACAACGAGGTTATGGCTAACTCAAGGGAACCTAGAAGCCATAGACGAGGGAAGCATATAGAGAAGAAATATCACCTCACCAGAGAGATAGTACAAAGAGGTGAAGTGATTTTCACCAAAATAAATACGGCTGACAATGTTGCTCATATTTTTACAAAGGCTCTTTTGACTAAATGGTTCGAGGGACGCCTAAATAGTTTAGGTCACGGTCTAGATCAAGTGTGAGACTTGGTGTTTTAGCTAAATATGTAATAGTCTTACTAGGCCTTTAGTGCACGTGGGAGATTATTAAGGACTGTGCCCTAAAGCATTTAATGTTATATCTTAGTTATTAATAAATATTACTATTTTTATTAATTGTGCATTTAATTTCTAACATCATTGAGCCTTATTGCATTAATTAGATTAATGGTGATATGCCTATAGTAATTAGATGAACACTTGGACAAGCATGTATGATATATAAGTATATCTAGTTTCAAATTAATAACATAAAGTGTTTACAATATATCGACTTAAGGAAGAGCTCCTAAAGCATGGTGACATTGTTGATATAGGCCACTTTGTAAGTGTTTCAAACGATCTAATCCTAGTTGTTCATGTGCAAACATATGAGTGAGGATACTTATGCAGATAGAAGAGATTGTATAAGACATAACCAAAAGTTTTGTGATCGAGCTAATAATTATATTATAGACTCGCATCAAATATTTTGCTTAGGATGATCATATTTTGGTGTGATTGATCGTATTTTGGTGTGATCTAAATCTTGTGTGGCTTGTGAACTCCTACTTTATGAAAGCATCCTTTGATATGCATGGGTGAGACGAGCCAAACAACGTTAGGTCAATAAGCATCCCATGTTCGGTATTGTCGTAGAGAGTGGCTGAGAAAGCAGTGTCCCAAGAAGAAATTCACGTCTTTCCAGATATTGTGGAAGAAGTATAGTTGTTTCTTTAAGAACTAATTTCAAGGCTTAAACATATAGATGTCGCCTCTTAGTAGCCCAAGTAGACACTAGCTTATAGGTAAAGTATAAACACTTGTTCATTAGAGGAATTAATGGCCCTTAAAGGAAAAGATGTAATATAGGAGTAAAATGAACATTTTTCCCATTTGTGGATTGCGAACAAGCTCATGAAGCTCGTGAACATAACATGTCCTATAGTTCAAATGAGTTTAGCACTGGCCTTTAGTGTAATAAGCTTGATGTTAACGAATGAGATTTGATCTCGGGGACATAACTAATAAGAGCTTTGAGTTTAATAGTTAAACTTAATCAAACAATATATTAGATCTAGTGAAATAATATTTATGGGATAAATATTAAGAAGAAGAAATTAATTTATTGAATAATTATTTATTAAGAAATCTCAATAGTTAATATGTTGGATATATCAATTGGTTTGATAATTTTAAAATGGAGAATATTAATTAACATGTTTGACATATTAATTAGATTAATAATTATTGGATAAGTATTAAAGTAGATAATTAATATATTTACTATATTTTTTTGGAATTTCGTTATTTAATAATATATTGGATATATTATGAGATTGAGATTTATTCAAAATTCACGCTTAAATAAGGCAGAATTTTTTTTTTGATTTTATCCCAATATCTTTTAATATTGGATATTAAATAATATTATATTTTTCTAATTTAAATATTCATTTATCTACTATAAATAGAGGTCTGAGAGGTCATCATTTGTAACAACCCAAAATTTTGGGTATTATTTAAACATAAGTATAATTTATTTCTCAAGATGTTTCAAATAGTTAGAAAGGATGAAATTGCCCTTAAAAAAGTTAATTAGACTTGATAGGATAAGGGACTAAAGGAAACTTCAAGAAATTATAGGCAATATAGTGATTTTTAAAGAGGAAGTGTATATTTTTAATTCTGCACTAAAAGACAAATAAGATAAAGACGAAAAATCATTTTTTGGGCTATATATACCCAATGGTTTGCAATCATTAAAATCCCAATCATTAGCAATCATTACTTAATAATTAGCCCCAACTTTTTGGAGTTTTCCCTACAAACGTGCATATTGAGACCGTTATTTAGAAGTTTGCACGGCTGCTAGTTTAGGGTTTTCGTTCACTCTACAACTGCACGGTTAAAAGTCATTCAGTGCATGTGAGGTGTCGCAGTTGAACTCACTCCCCAGACTAAGGAGAAGTTGACAAATCGCAAGTCGTTGTTGTCTCCACCAATCAGAAGCCTGGCCTCAATCGGATTGATGATCGTGTTTCGGAGCCTCTAGAGTGTTCGCGCCGCACCAGTGCCCTATCACCGATCCTGACGCCTTCCAAACCTACTGAGATGCACCCAAACCTACAGTTCAGCCTTCCTTCATACGCCGCTGTTTGTGTTCACGTGTCGTCGCCATCACCACTGTCTCTAGTCATCATAAAACTATTATATCGTTTCTAATATAAATCTTTTGTCCTGAGTCTGTTTTTGAGGTTTTAAAAGTTAATTCTCACCCATTTGTCATGTACTGATAACTTTAGGGGAAGATTCTTTAGGGTACCCTAGATTTAAGTTTCAAGGGACGTTTCGTGCTATTTTTTGCCAAGGTAATGGACTATTTTTGTAGTATTTGATCGTTCTGGGTAATCTTGAGCATATTTATAGTTAGTTTGGCATTGAATGACATGTTTGCTATAAATGATTGATTCATGAGATTTATAAAGTATTATGATTCTTTGTTTGCTATGTTGAGAAAGATCTAGCATGTTATAGTTATGAGATCTTTATGATAAGTTTATAGTTGTTTGTCTCAAAGGGGGCCTAGATTCTTAACCATGTTATTTATTCCAAAAGGAACCAAGATTGTTATGCATGCTTAGGTCTTCCAAAGGGAACTGTTGAGTTTTTCCCTGTTAAAGGTCCCAAAGAGGGCAAGAATAAATAGAGCACAAGCTACGCTTAAGTCACACGTGTCTTGATTGTAAGACTCGGAAAGGGGATAAGTTCTGGTACCAGGCATTTAAGAGGATATTTATACTCTGCGCTAGTTTTAAGGATCGGATGACCACTTGATTAGTCATATCTACCCAGAGTTTGCCTGTCTTTACCTAAGTACAGTGTTAAAAGTGGTGATTTGGGTGATATTCCACTGTGAATGGTCTTTGTACTACCTCTTCGCTTGAGTGCTCGAGGTTTTACATCAACCATATTGCTTCGGCTCGTTGAGATACTCTCATACAAGCACTGACTACCAAGTTTAAAGATAAAAATGTTTGTGTAATCATGTTACTTCCTATTTCTCTTATTTTTTATATGTTATTGTAGATCTCGTGTTGAGACCCCTTACTAAATTTAGCAACTCACCATTTTCATTGTGAAATTCTCTCTAGGTACTCATAGGATAAATCAGGATGGTTGAGCTGAAGTTAGTGTGACCATGGACAAGCTACATTGGTGTTTAGAAGTTTTTATAGTTTATTTTTTATTTCTTATTTAAAGGATGAATCGTTTATTTTTTAGACATGTTAAAATAGGTTTTTGAATATTTTATTTGTTTTTAGGGTACCTCTAAATTTTGTTTATTTGTTTAACTTTTTATTTTCAATAAATGCAAAGTAATTGTTGACATGTCTCTATAAGTTTATTAATTAGTAGATCATGCATAAGAGGATAAGGCCTCGAGTTTAGCTCTTTGTCGGGTCAGGTCTGTAAAGTTGGTAGAAGAGCCCAAAATCAATGATTTTATACATTTACTTACCTCGTAAATCGTTTTGAGTCTCATGGTTCACATATTCTGATCGCTATCAAGTATTTTTAGTAAGGGTTTGAGTTTTAAGAGGATGAATATTTTATGATGATTTGTGTTTTTGTGATCTCCGTTTGAGTTATATTTATCGTTTTGTTATGATATTTTGAGTATAAGCTTTATAGACCACTAGAGTAGAGTGTAACTTAGAGATTTAATTCTATGATTGCAGACTTAGAATGTGTCAGACCGAGTTACTAGAAGTTCTACTAGTGAAGGTCATGGAGGAGGAAGTCAAGGTGGAGGACTACCACTTGTTCCTAGAAGGACTAGATCGTTGAGTTAGGAAGTTCAACATCTACAAGTAGTTGAAGAAGGAATGTTAGCAATTCCCGGGCTATGATCCAACGAGTCGTTCAAGGAGATATGTAGAGAATAAGGCAAGCATTGTCAGTAATCCCTCATTTTGAGAATAACCCTGAATTTAGTTCAGCATCACGTTTTGTCCCTGCAGGACATAGTAGAGCTTCAACTTCTGCGACAACTTCTGCACAACCGACTCAAGCAACTAAATAACAAGAAGATCGTGATAGTAGTTAGGACGTGTCTGATAGTACCAAGTTAATGAAACAGTTCAGGAAGTTTGGCCCTAAAGATTTTAACAGATAGTCGAAGAACCTGCTAGATGTCGAGACTTGGTTGTCTTCAATAGAGACGGTGTTACATCATAAAGACTTCCCTGCGAGACAATAAGTGAGTATTTTTCCTGCAAGGAAAATCTAAGAAATGGTATATGCGGAAGATTAAAAGACATCACTTGTGATGAGTTCAAAAAGATGTTTTATGACATGTAATACACTAGTGCTGATAAACGAGCAAAGATTTCAGAGTTTACGAGTATTCAACAAGAAGATGATACATGATCGCATACGAGTGAAGATTCAACGATTTTGCCCATTATGGTGAAGAGTTAATTCGTATTGAGCAACAAAAGATTAGTTATTTTATAGATGGACTGCATCCCAGTATTCGAGGAGACGTAGACGAACACCAACCGCAAACTTTTAGAGCGTGAGTCACCTTAGCAAGAAAACTCGATGAGAAATTTAAGGCTTTAAACCAACTGAAGTGAGCAAAGGCCAAAAGCAAAAGTATGAGATTACCATGCCATCTTGGTCTAGAGAACAATGTAAAAAGCCATATAATAAGTCTGCAGAGAAAATATCAGTTTCGTACCACCAGGAATCCGGACATAGTCAGAAATGAAAGAATTGATGAGAGATTGTCATTTATATTGAAGAATTATGTTTATTGAGTTTTTCAACTTGAGTGATACATGAGAACTATTTATAAACAAATGAAATGAAGGAAAAGAAAGACAACAAACCAAAAAATCATGTGTTGAAGTCATATGTCAATTTCCACTTAAACACTTACAATTTAAAGCACTACAAGAGTTCAATGTTTCAATGACACACTCTCAAACTTTATCAAAACATGAATTTTTAATAACAAACATGTATTTTTTAAAAACAAGATTTTTAAGTGATGAGCATTTTTAATGACAAGTGGTTTTAATGTTAGCAACCCTACATTAAATATGTCCTTAATAAAAGATTTGTTTTCTTTAAATAACATCATTTCTCATCTTTGTATTTTTTTTCACTCGCTTAATGGCTTATAACTTTTTGTCTGTTCTTTCTCGTCTCTCAATAAATCTATGTTTTCATGTTTCGTTCTTCTCAGTGACGCGATAAGGTTAAAGGATTTGCTTTGCTTCATCGTGTTCTCCCTCAAATTTGCCTAGATTTTTTACCATAATGTTAGTTTTCACCTTTAGTATTGAGGTTGTTCTTTGTTTAACTTTTTTACATTTATTTGTAATTAATGCTTTTGTTCATTATTTGCTTACATTTTGCAGCTCTGAGTTGCCCTAGTCAAACAAATCTTTTAATATTTTTGAAATCTGACATTAAAACTCTTCTCCCATTGTGTGAATTTAGGGTATAGATGGTAGTCGGTGCCCGCCATTTATTCAAGCAATGTCTTAAGTTAAGATGGACGGCACAATAAATGGCGGTGAATGCCCTCATCTATTGTGTCAACCAGCTTTTTTGCAAATAATCTATTGTGCCAGTCATCTTTTCTCCAAGCCATCTACTGTATCAGTCCTCTTTTCTGCAAGTCATCTATTGTGCAAGCCATCTTTTCTATAAGTCATCTATCGTGCCCGTCATCTATTCTATCCTCATTTGTTTTTCAAAAAAAAAAATTTGCCCCGTCTTGTGCCCAGATCATGAAATCTTTTGTGGCCGACATCTAAAATTATTTTATTTCAGAAAAAAAAAAGTTTGTTAGATTTTCCTTTATGAAAAATCCTCCAAACTTTAAATTCAATTCTCCAACTTTAAAAAATTCATTTTCCAACCTCTCGCGAAATCTAATTCTTTACCTTCAAAACGTTAACTCCTTTTAACCTCCTTACATCTAGCTCATTTCAACTTAAACTAATTGTAACTCTAAATATGCATCACGCTTCATAATTTCAACCCTAATCTATACTCAATAAAATCTAAAATTTCGACAGTATAACAATTGTATATTATTATTCTCAAACCTGTGTTAATTTGTACAGATCAATTCTAATAGCAAAAAGACATCAATAATAATGTAAGAACCCGTAATTTTGAAATTTAATAAATATTAAGTTAATATTTTGTTTCGAGAAATTGGGGTATTTAAATGACGAAATTACATTTACGATATTGATTTTAGACTTAAGAAAACAAGGGGCAAAATGGTCTTTTCATGAAATTTGGGTCAAAATAGGAGTTTTGGGTCAACATGGGCAATTTTGTAATTTTGGCGCTAAAAGACAAAATAGGGAAAAGGACAAAATAGGCAAAAATCTAAAATAGCAAATCATTGGGTTATAAATACCCAATGATTGCATCGAATTCAGAACCCTAATCACTTCACAATCATTAGTCGTTAGAGCGCGAGTCCCTAGGAGCCGTCATCGTTGTCTTCCGTGCAGCCGCCGACCGTCGACTGACGCGCCAGCCGCGAGCCGCCACACGTCAAGCACTCATTGGCTGCGCTAGCGCCGCCCGCTTCAGCCAACCAGCGCGCTCGATCGTGTCGACCAATCAAGAGCCGCCTGCGCCTGCGCCAATGTTCTTTCGTCGTTCTAATCCCCAATCGAAGGTTGACGCGTGTTGCATAGTGGGTTGCCAAACTGCAGCTTCGGTTTTTGTCTTCTAGTGCCGAGCCTGCTGCCGAATCCGAGCCAAGCCTCTAAGCTGCGCGCGCCAACCCGAGCCTGACACGCGTCCGTCCGAGCCTACGACCGATCTCAAACCTTTTTCTGAAGCAGTTTCTGACGTGCCAGCTGCTTGTGCACGCGCGTCATGCACTAGTGAGCCCCAGCTCACGCGCCGCCGCCGGAATTCACGCGTCGTCGCCGGCGCCGCTGTCTCCGGTGACTGGAAAAACCCGAACATCGTTTCTAGGGTAAATCCTGTGTCCCGAGTCCGTTTTTGGGTTTTTATAGCCTTATTCTCGACCGTTTGACCTGTACGACCCTTTTTAGGTGGCGATTCTTTAGGGGATTCTTCCTTCAAGTTCCAAGGGCCGTTCTGAGCGGTTTTTGGCCAAGGTAAGGGACTGTTTATCCAGTATAGGGTCAATGTGGGTGATCTTGAGCATGTATGTGATTAGTTAGCACTGAATAATAGTTTTACTGTGAATGTATGTGTTTCTGATGCTTTATCTTTTACGCTTAGTTCGTTCTAGCATGTTTTTTGTGTACATTGTGATTGTTATTCTGTTTCTATATTCGGCATGTTGTTCCTAAGGCAGTTATATCTTGCCTAAAGTCAGTTTCCTGATATTTAAGTTGTCATGTTAGTTAAGAATTCGAGATCTCTTCTGGATGTTACGATCTGTTTGGTGATTGAGTTTTATTGCAATAGTTTCGTATTGGCTGTCCCAATAGGGCCGAGCGTGTCGACCAAGTAGCGTGTTCTGATTTAGGGAATTCGATGGGGATCATTGAGTATAGTCGAGTTAAAGGCCCCAAAGGGGACAAGGTTTAGGGGTTTAGTTCAGGTGCAGGGCGTTGAGGAAGTTATTCCTACTTCGCGGTAGTGTCAGGGATCGGAGGGCTAGCCGATTAGCCATACCTACTCAGAGTTCGCCTAACTTTTCCCAGGTGTCGTGCTAGGAGTGTGAGACGGGAGATATCCTGTAGCGGAGGGTCCTAGATCTACCCTTCGTGAGAGTGTTCAAAGTTTACCGGCAACCAGGTTGTTTCGGCTCGCCGAGGTGCTCGCACACTAGTATAGGCTACCAATGTTAAGATAATAAGCTGAGATAGAGTTTTACGATAGAGCTGTAAGATTCGAGGTTGAGCTAAGGATTGAGTTAGAGCTATGGCTTAGGGCATTTACGTAATCACATTACTTAGTGATTCTCTGATTATTTATGTGTTCTTGCTAGATCCTGTGCTGGGATCCCTTACTGAGTTTTCGCGAACTCACCCTTTTCCATTGTGGATTCTTTCCACGTGTTTACAGGTTGGCCGGGATGGCTGAGCTGAAGCTGATGTGACCATGGGCAAGATGAGTTGTTTTCTTAGTTTATTTTAAGTTTAACATTGAATTATGAATTTAAAGCATGAAATGGTTTGAGACATGTTTAGAATAGGTTTTTAACGTGATTTTATAGTTTTCCGGGTACCCCTGAACTTTGTTCACATTTTATTAAATTATTTCATTAAATACAAAGATATTTAGCATGTCTCCATGATTTTAGTAAATGTTATTCATGCATAAGAGGTTAAGGCCCCGGGTTAGACTTGGGTTGGGTTGGGTCCTTACAAATAATCACAATGGTACTTAGTGTCCTCCAGAATCTATTCTTAATGTACATAATCTTATCTTTTTACACAATCATATCAATTAAGAAATTGAACACCTACTACTTTATAATTAGTAAATGACTACCTTTCATGTTTCGTTCTTCTCAGTGATGCATGATAAGGTTAAAGGATTTGCTTTGCTCCATCGTGTTCTCCCTCAAATTTCCCAAGATTTTTTATCATAATGTGAGTTTTCACCTTAGTGTTGAGGTTGTTCTTTTTCTACATTTATTTGTAATTAATGCTTTTGTTCATTATTTGCTTACATTGTGCAGTTCTAAGTTGCCCTAGTCAAATAAATCTTTTAACATTCTTGAAACCTTACATTAAAACTCTTCTTCCACTGCGAGAATTTAGGGTATAGATGGCGGTCGGTGCCTGCCATTTATTCAAGCGACATCTTATGTTAAGATGGCGGGCACAATAGATGGCGGTCAATGCCCCCATCTATTGTGTCAGCCATCTTTTTCTACAAACCATCTATTGTGTCAGCCATCTTTTCTACAAGTCATCTATTTGTTAGTCATCTTTTTTGCAAGTCATCTATTGTGCAAGACATATTTTCTGCAAGCCATCTATTGTGCAAGAATTTATTGTTCCCGTCATCTATTCTATCCTTATTTATTTTTCAAAAAAATTATTGTCGGTCATGTGCCTCGATCATGATATCTATTGTGCCCGACATCTAAATTATTTTAGTTTAGAGAAAAAAAAAAGCTTGTTAGATTTTCCTTTATGGTAAATCCTTCAAACTTTCAAACTCAAATCTCCAACTTTAAAAACATAATTTTCAACCTCTCCTGAAATCTTATTCTTCACCTTCAAAACTTTAACTCCTTTTAACCTCGTTAACACCTAACTCATTTCAATTTAAACTTATTGTAGCTCTAAATATGCATCACCTTTCTTAATTTCAACCCTTAATCTATATACTCTATAAAAACTAAAACTTTGTTTTCCTTCAAAATTCCGACAGCATAACAACTGTATATTATTATTCCCAAAACATGTGTTAATCTGTACAAATCAGTTCTAATAGAAAAATGATATCAATAATAATCACAATGGGACTCCGTTCCTCCAGAATCTATTCTTAATGTATATAATCTTCTCTTTTTACACAATCATATCAATTAAGCAGTTGAACAACTACTACTTTATAATTAGTAAATGACTACCTATATATCTTGCCCGCTCCAATCTTACAACGTCAATATCTTCTTGCGTGTAGTTATTTAGGGTGTTTAACTAAAAATATTGAGATAGGAATATAAATTAATATAAAATAGAGTTTACAATTCATACATTACATTGAAATATATAGAAAACGTACCAGTTTCTTAATGTGTGTATTGGTGTTGTTGATAATTTCGCATATGTACAATTGAACATAGAATCACACTCTACTGACCCTTATTGACAAGAGCACTACAAGTATAATTTTGATTATCATTAGCCCAACAAAGTTCACTTATGAAAAAAATATTAAACAAAAAACGTTGAAATCTACTTTACCTTCACACATTTCCATATCAGTTGAGTGCGAGTGAGTGAGTGTTTTATTTTCCACACTCGATATGCACCAACAAAGTGTACGAGATTTCATATTAGGATAATAAAACAATACTCATTGAATATTATAACATTTTTATATAAAAACTTGCGTATTTACAAGTTTTTGCAAATATTCTATAACGATTTAGAGAATTTAGAACATACACCGTATTCTCTCACGGAAGTATGACTACCAAAATCCTGTGTCGCCTGCGATAATTAAACAAACATTTTTATCAACCATTTATATAAATTAAAAAAAATTATATTCTTACAAAAATTAAATTAACAAACCATACTCGATGTTGTAAGAAAATATTACTCTTTGATTCACGTTCTTCATCATACTCAGCTTATTTGCCAAATTCATACAACTTTCTTCAGTTATTCCTTGAAAATAGGCAAAACTAGCATGGTCACATACGAGATAATTACTCAGTATAGTCTCATTGTATGATTTCTATATGGACCTGAAAGTAAATTTATTAAATATTATTGATAAGAAACATAGAAATTAATGAATAATTATTAAATAAATTGTGTTACTTTCACTATATTTGTCAAGATGGCATAATAGAAAATTTCATTCATATCCATATATTGGATGATGTCGTCACGATTAAGAATGTAAAATTGTTCAAACCCGAACAAGTTTGGCTGTGTCGAAATTTGTATTATCTCTTTTGCGTCCATGTTCCTTAGTGCATAACCATACACTGATTTCAACAATTTTGGGAGCATTGTTCCCTATGATTCTTGTGAATATTGGGACTCTACTGACAAACCTTCTTACCTTTATTCGATATAGAAGGTTGTGACAAATCTTTCTTCGAATGGTCAGACTTAGAATGATGTGATAAAAGTTTTAAGTATTTGTATAATTATGCATGTGAGATAAAAATATATAATTCTAAAATATACATTTATATATTTTTTTGGGCAATCGAGGTTATCACCCATGCATGAAGCCATGGAACGAATGTGTTGATGGCTTGTTCGAGGAATTGCAATTCCTAGCTCAAAGGAATAACCAGGTCAGAATTTTCATTGTCATGTACAATCATATCAACCATCACGTGCACGTTGTACTTCCCAAGAGGCATGCCATGTATTTTGCTAAATGCACCTCTTGATTCATACATTGTGCGAATTGCAACAATGTTATCTATGGATTCAATGGCAAGTTGACATGTCATACCCTTTAAAAAAAGACTATAAAACAATTTATATATTAATACATACATACACTTAAATTAGATAATATATTAAACATACCTCTCCTAAATCAGTGATGGGCTCTTCGATTGGCCCTCACACGTTCTCTTTGGCTCCAACTTCGGAATCATCTCCAACGCCAACTACGCCATCATCTCCCACTCTTACTTTGTCTTCATCTCCGATGCCAACTTCTCTTCTTACTTGGACACCATGTCCATGCATCGTAGAGATATTACCACCAACACTTGCAGTTTTGAATCGTTGAGCACTTCCATCATCGATATTTGTAGTACTTCGACGACCGTATTTGAAGTATAGGGATGGGACAATAAATTCAACAATTCCTCTAACACACCCTTGATGCTCCGGTGTGCCCAATGCATCAGTTAAAACATCTACACCCGAATGTAATTGATGAAGATTATCGTGTAACTAAACAATATTTCATTAAATTGAATATTAAATGCAAAAAACATTAAGTACAATAATAATCATGAACATAACAGTACAATTCGACTACACCTTTCGATAGTGTTTGGGTCTATAATCTTTTTGTTTTTACTTTTTCTGGCTTCCATCTATAGCGTTGAGCAATATGATGGATTAGTGAAAACATTTAGGGCCTATGATAAAATTCACATCACGTTAGAGTATATGAAATGAGTACTAATAAGAGTATAGATAAAACTTAAAGACTAGAATTATTGTTAATTACTTACTAACTCTATAGCCAACTTAGCATATCTCTTCCTTGATATACGGTGAGGACATTTAAGACGGGATTGTTTCTCTGATCCTTCTACACTTATTTTTCTATATGTACAACATATATGCAAATTTTAGTTTTTGTTCATTACTATAAAAATAGAAACATGCGTAAGTACCTTAAATGTTTCAGACAATCAGTCTTTAACAAAATAATCCTATTTATCTTTTGGGATGAACTCATATAAACGAGGTGGTGATGCAAGAAGCTCAGGACGTTTATTCTTATATTTCTTAATGTGTTTTGTAAGATTGTATATAAACGTCCTGAATTTCTTCTACGCCGATAACATAACCCTGTGTCAGGATCTAGGATCCAACACAAACGACATCTGAAGACAATATGAATTTTTAGATTAGTGATACATTATATGTAATGTATATTTATATGACTATGACTAATATAGCATTCAAGTTTTACCTCTAGGCAGTCCGATATTTTTTCTTTCAGTTAGTTAGGGACATCTTTCTTCCAACCACCACACGTTAGAGGTATAGATTGTCTAACAAGAGTTTTGATGTAACTTTGTAATTTACTACCATTCTCTCCCATTTCCTAACCTAGCTTGTCCAAGCTCACGCATTATTGTGATGTCTCTAGTAGATTGGTTCTAACGAACAAAAGTGTTATGCTCCTGGATATCATCACTCTTGGTGTCAAACATAATATGAATATGTATAAGAAAAAATGTATGTTAAAATTACAATAATATTAAAAAGAATATAAGTAATTAAAACAACATAACACAAACATATTTATTAAGTCATATACCCTCACAATCACTTCTAATGTATGTGGACGAGTCATCATTAACATTATTGGGCAACATTTGTCGAACACGATAACCACAATCTTCAGGGATATCAACTATATCATTATCGTTAAGACCGCAATCTTCTACTATTCTCTGAGAAGAAGTTAAAACCGCATACCAACTAGGATTAAGTGAATCTTTATGTAAAACATTTGTTTTGCTTGAGTGGCCAGTATGAAAGAGTCATATTTAAAGCAACAACCAAAACTCATTTTAGCCACCAAAAATTAGAAAACCAAAAATTAAATGATCTAATATGGTATTAGAGTTAAAAAACTCCAAAGAGTAGCGACTAAAACGTAATAAATTATTTCCCAAACGACACTTAATCCACTAAATCACCAAAACGTATATTCTCATAGAAAGCTATTAACACTCTAATCATGCATTCTCAATAATTTATACTATTAGTCTTACCTACGGTTTCAAAAACTAATTTCTACTAGACTTAGTCAACAAATTTCATAAGAGACAAATTGCAACCTAAAAAAAATGCAATAAATTAACCAAATAAAGTTACAATACCTTATAAACTTGATCTCTTGAAGAGAAAGTTGAAAATAGAAATGAGTACTTCAAGCTTGAATATCGAACAAGATAATAGTGGAGGCTTGAAACTAGGAATGATCGTTTCGGGTGAAGTTCTAGTGAACAAGGACGCTGAACATGAAGAAATGGTCACTTCGGTTGAAGTTCCGTGAACGGTAAAGAATTAGGCAGTGAACGCTGAATGGTGAAGAAATAGGCTGTGAACGGTGAAAAAATGGAGAAGAAAAGAGGAAGAAATGGGGAAAATACTGGGTTTTGGGTAAAGTTCGACGGAGAAAATAGGCTGTGAAGAAGTAGGCGGGTTTCGAGTGAAGTTTTGGGTTAAGAAAATAAGTTGGGAGGAGAAAATAAGGGAAAAACAATGGCTGGCCTTATAGATGGTGGCAGTCCGCCATCAATTAGCCCGCCATAAAAAAGTACCAGCCATGTATTTTATGACCGCCATAAAACATCCATGTTTTGAAATTCTATATTTACTAGCCCGCCATCTATACTCAAAATTGTTATAGTGTTCTCACACATTATTTTCAATCTCTCTTCCAACTAAAAAATCATTACATATTCTTCAATCCTAGACTCACACAGTTAGAAAGGAGACTAAACCCCACATTTATTACCAAGTATAACTGCATCAATTGCCATCATTACAATAATCTCATTGTTCATGGAGCAAATTGATGCAAGTACATTTGGTAAAGAGAGAGTGTGAGGATTAAGTATCATTTTGAAGTTCGTAGGATTCATGTTTAATATTACTAATTGATTATTTTAGTTCGGTAGGTATTAAGAATGAAGATGTTTTGCTCCATGTGGATGAAGCTTTATTGACACCCTATTGATGTCGGGCTATCCGTCATAAAAGATCGTTGTCATGAATGTTATTTAATATCGAGTTTTGTTCAACATTAAAAGTCTTTATTAAGTAGTGAAGAGAATTATTAGTTGATATTTTTTTAATTATTTAATACTTATATTCTTCACACTATGTTGTCGTTTTACAATTTGTACCTATGAAGTTCTTTTTTTATTATTGTGCTTTTTATAGGTGTTTCCGTTTCTAATCTAAATTAAGGTGATTGTTTTTATTTTGTTATTATTTTATTTTATTTTTTCGTGGCTGTTAATTTGGAGTTAGTTACAACTATCATTATAAATAATTAAATGTTTTGTTTAAAAAAACACATTCCTACTGATCAATAATCTCTTAGGAGCATTCATAACTAAGAGGCATGTCAACCCAAAAGCTTTTTAATGTATCCATTGTTATCCTAGTAGTATTTGCTTGTTTTATTTCATCAAGTATGTTGTTCTCTCATAACCTTGATTTAAATCGAATGTTTTTGTTGTTTATGTTAATACAATATTGTTGACAATGCTAATTCTTTGGTCATATTGCAGCAAAAGGAGATATGTTCCTCCATTGTGTTCGACCATGTTCTGATAGTTACGACGATGTTGCCTGCAATAATGATTGTGTTCGAGAGTACAATGGCGCTGGATTTTGTTATCCTAAGTTTCCTGGTGTTACGCCTGACAAAGATTGTTGTTGCAAATAATTGAGGATACGAAAAACATAAACTTGAGTTTTTATTAACCCCATGAGCGAATTGAACAAAGTTCAATCAACTTTGTAATATTTATTAGCAATATAAATGACATCCTTTCGAAATATTTTGTTTCTTTTATGTCTATATACAAAATGTCATTTCATGATTACCAAAGCGAGTATAACCTTATTATTTTTTAAATGTTTGAATTCATGACATTGTTAATGTTTTTTTTTTAATTGATAACATTGTTAGTGTTACCATGTATCAAGAAATATATTGAGGTTTCACAATATTTTAGTTTGTACAATTTAAAATTTCAGTTTAGAAGATATAGAATTAAAATAGAGTATATATATGGTATATGCATCTGTTTAAAAAACAAAATCAACCGATGTCAAAAATTCTTAAGCATTTGAGAAGATGTTTGAATGTACATTTTAAGAGTATTTTGAATGAGAATTTATTTTAAGTATTTAGAAGTAATGATTGTAGTCAAAAACTTGTTTGACTGTAGTTCTTAAAGGTATTTAAAATTAGTATTTAGAATGAGAATTTATTTTGAATATTTAGAAGTAATGATTAGTAATGATTGCAGTCAAAAGTTTGTTTGAATGTGCCTTTTAAGAGTATATAGAATTAATATTTAGAATAGGATTTATTTTGAATATTTAAAAGTGATGATTAGTAATGATTGCAGTCAACAACTTGTTTATATGTAGTTTTTATAAATATTTATAATAAATATTTAGAATGAAAATTTGTTCGGAGTATTTAGTAGTAAATATCGAAGTTAAAAACCTGTTTGTTTGTAGTTTTTCTAATCAATATTTACTAAATATTGATTTGACAATATACATCCAAACATCCCATGTTATTTCAAATTGCTGCTGAATCCATGGGCAGGCAAGAGACAACCTGGCAAACTGAAAAACCTTAGTAGCCAGAGGAAAAGAAAGCAAAAGCGATTCCCGTAGTAGCGGCGAGCGAAATGGGAGCAACCTAAGCCGTGAAAACAGGGTTGTGGGAGAGCAATACAAGCGTCGTGCTTCTAGGCGAAGCGGTGAAGTGTTGCACCCTAGATGGCGAGAGTCCAATAGCCGAAAGCATCACTAGCTTACGCTCTGACCAGAGTAGCATGGGGCACATGGAATCCCGTGTGAATCAGCAAGGACCAGCTTGCAAGGCTAAATACTGTTCCACGTTAGGAAGGAAACGACCACAAAAAATAATAGTAATAATTATAATAATAATAAAAAGACGCAACATAAGTCGATTGTGTCCTCAAATAACATTGATATTTATAGCCTTACATCTTTCAACCTCGAAGTAGATTATAAAAATATTATTTGGGTTAAAGTAACCATTTTACCCCTAAAAAACTAAATGACAAAAATGACTTCAGTATCTTTCGTCTCCAAAATAACAGAGAAATGTTGTATTTTATGAATAAATGTCTTATATTGTATTTTTTTTTTCTTCCACTAAGAGTCTAAAATCCAAATCATAATTATCTGTGTTCTACTTCTTTTTGTTTTCTAGCGATGATCTATTTTTCTTCGACAAAAAAAAGAAGAAGAATTATATAGTTATAGTTTTAATACGTAAGAAAACGTTGCAAGTCATTTTATAAAATGTAGTTTTTCTAAAAAAAAATAGATGAAAATGAATTTAGAATCACAAACTTCCATTAATATGAAATAATCTAGTATATATGTTGCTTTGTAGGCTCAAACTTTATAAATGTAATGCAATATTGTTTAAACATTATTAATAAGATGTAGTCGGATAACTTTGTATTATGTAGTAATTGACCATATAGTATTATATGAACCCAATAATAAGCCCCACATTTCTATCACATATGACTAGACCTCACAGCTCAGGACGACCACGGTTACATTTGAAGCTGATACCGATCTCCACGAAACGAGGACATTCTGGACAATTAACTATCATTGGAATCCAACCACTAAATCTAGGAAGTATCATCCTTTCACAAGTATGAAATTTGAGATTCAAGTCATTGAAGTAATCTTTAAATGTATTAGGGAAGGCTTTTATGTTCAAGCTTCTTTTCCATTTGTTGAAATCTTCAAGAACTACCAAAATTAAATTGCCATGCCCTACGAGTAATGGAGTGGATCCGACAACTAAAACTGCCCAACCATTGTCATTTTCATATGATATCAGTCGTAAAATATCTTTGATTATTTCTGCTGCACTGGAACATTTCAATTGACTTTTGATTACAAAGTAACCCCATTGTGTCATCCAAAAATGATGTGTAAGTGGAAAATAATTCTCTCATTTCATGTTTGATCCCACCAGTACAATTTCAAATGAATTTCCCTTATCTTGGATGTATGGGTCGTTCTTAATTTCCACTAGCTTCTCTTCAAAATGCTGGATCCAATTAGTATCTTTCCCTCCATAAAATAGTATGGTTTTGTCTTGGTTAACCTAGCAAAAACAATATAATATTTGATATGTTAAGGGGTCGATCAACCGAAGAAACATTAATTGCAAAACAACATAAATTAAAGCACGTACCAAACTATGGAATCTTGGTTGATCAATAAATTTCAAAAGAGTGGACTCGGGCCAATTCTTTCATAATAAAGCATTCGTCTTCCATATGTGAATGGAATGGCCTCCGTTCCCCAAACTCGGATTAAATGGATTGTATTTGCAAATTCAACCCTCAATTTTGAGCTCGTAACAACAACAATGGGTCTTGTGTAAGTTTCCAATTCTCCTCCAGATATCTCCAACCTACCATCTTTGTAGTGTATAACACAATGTACGACTTCATTAAATAGCTTAAGTAGTCTTATCTCTCTCGTGTTGTTTCTTCTTCTTCCATAATTTGAACATGTTGTCAGATCTACGAAGATCCCTTCTAATTTTCGACGCTCATCTTCAAAATGTTGACGCTCTTCTTCAACTATTTTATGTCGACGTACATCTTCTTCCCGATGTCGTTCATCTTCTTCCCGATGTCGGTTATTTTCTTCTATCATTGTGTTAGTAGTTCACACTCACTTAGGTTTAGTCCACTATTAGATGAGGAAGAACATCGATTCTTTCTTCTTATTGATGATAACTGCCAACCATCTCCTTTCACACTATCCAATCGAGTTCCTAAAACAATTACCTGTATCTCAACGTCTATTATAGGTTGTGAGCTTTCTTGTAATTCTTCATGCATTTCACACATTTTTTTTCTATTACAATAAGTAAAGTTAGTAAAGACTATAAACTATAGAAAAAACAAATAATTATAGTTAAAATTTACATAAGCTTGTTCTGTTTGTTATGAGAGCCAACCTTTTCATTCTTTTTTAAGGTGAGTTTCACGTAACATTTCAATTTGTCCCAATATTTGACTTCCTCTTTTTTTATATAAAGAATGTAAAATACGTTGAAACAATTCTAATAAACGTTTATCAATAAAAAAAAACGAAATATATAATTTAATTACCTTCTATCGTATATGCATGAAACTCTTTGAACTAGCTCTGTGCGTTGGATCGGATGGCAACCCTAGGGGGGCGGGGGTGAATAGGGTTTCAAAAAAATTTCTCTTGTCAAAGCTCTAATTAATATAAATACCAAAAAAAATTCAAATAAATAAAAAATAACAATAATACAACAAATTATTTTTATTTTTCTCTTTCAATTTTCTTTTTATTTGAATTAAAAAAACATGTGACACTCATCCAAAACTCCACTTGTCACTCTCTAAATGGTCTTTGATACCGACTCAGCTACCACATCATCGTCTCGCTATTTCTAATTCAAACTTGTTTTGATCATAACTTCTTTATTTCAACTTCGATTTGAGTAATTCAAATTGCGTTGGAATCCTCGTTTTGAGCACTACACTATAGACATCTTGAAACATTAATATTGTTAGTAATTAAGATCACATTTGTTATCATCAAAACACTAATTAATTAATTAAAATTAATTAATTTGGGATTAAGGGTCAAAAGGCCAACATTGTGGTGTGTTGCACTTTACCATGAGATTCACTAGCTTTTCTAGAGATTTCCTGGAAAAGAACCTATTAGTCTCAAAGTTAATATTTTCAAAAAAAAAAACATTAACTAAATACTATAAATTAAATTCCAATCTACCTTAAACTTAGGAGATTCAAACTTGTCACACCATAAATGTTAATCTTCTATGTTATTGCAACGTTCATGTGGTTTATTTTTTGCCTTTTCAAGATCAAAATTTTTATAGTGTTGGTTTAAGTCATATCTAAATTCATTAAAAACTTTTCTCATGGTTTATATGATAAATTCATTTAGGAAATTATCTTTTAATTCACTATCCAAATGATTCTGCAATGACAAATACAAATATTAGTCATTTTAGCCATTAAACATATCATTAAATGGTTAATCATAATTTCTCACCATTAACTTATGTCGAAGTTGGTCCTTATGCTCTTGTGGCACTGCATCATATGTTGGGATTCGAATTGGAAACAACCCTCTGACAAGTGTTCCATTTCGAATACTATATTTCCCAACATTGTCATATATTGGCTTCTTAAATTTTGGATCTAATGTGATAGGTATTCGATCATGTATTCGTAATAATTATCTAAATCCAGGCCCCTTGACATTTCTCTAATATGAAAATTCACAACAACTAAGAAAATTAATATAAAAAGTCAATTCTATACTATATGAAGAAATCTTTAAGTTTTGAATAATTTATTTATACTCTGAGGAACAAAAGTAGGAGCTGGAGCGACAACATTTACATCAGGCTCCTCTATGAAAAAACAGATGACGTCAGTACCTTGTCGGCTAGCCATAATGTACCTATGCATCGAAAATATATTATTAAACAGGCATGGTACAATATTAAAAATTATAAAGTACGAAAGTAAATTACCAAAAAACGTAATCTTCTTCATTATTTATGAAATTATTTTGATCTTCTTCTTCGTCTCCTTCTCCAAGTTCTTCTTCAATTTCTTCATTATTTATGAAACTATTTTCATTATCAAAACCTTGTATTATGATAGATTGCACATCAACAAAAGTTGGGTATGTATCGTTTCTTGTGTAAGAATTAACATCTGCTGATTGTAATAATGATAATCTCTTATTGCAAATGTTCTATATCAGTTATTGCACATAACCTTGTACGCATAGTTATTGCACAAAGGTCTCGAAAGTATCCACAAAACTCAGCAAAAATAGTAGTAGAAATATATTTAGGTAAAAATCCTCGAACCCAATAGGAAGTAGTCGTTGTAGCAATATATGATAATCATGAGTTTTTAAACCAAAAAGTTTGTCGTCATTTACGTTCACATATCTCGATATGTTAGATACAAATCTATCAGAAAATTTCACATATTTTAAAAACATACAAAAATCTATACTTTCCTTAGTATTCAATGCATACGCACCATGTGGCTTTACGCATCGACCGCTAACTTCTAGTTTCAATCTTGAGAATCCAAATGAGCATTGATCGTATCTTTAGTTTTTCCTTCCATGTTCAACAATGTTCCAATCAAGTTCTCACACATATTTTTTCAATGTGCATAACATCCAACTTATGTCTCAACAAAAGTTTAGAGCAATAAGAACGCTCGAAAAATATGCTTCTTTTCCTCTAAATGATTAATGTTTTTTTTTATCTTGCTTAGATGGGTGTTTACTAAACACGGGAAAACTGAAATTATTCAGTTCATGCAATATATCAATGCCATGAATAACTTTAAGGGTCGTCAAAATTCTGTCTTAGACAGATTCAATATTTTTGGTCAGGTCTTATTCAAGACTTTTGCATAGGCAGCCCCACAAACATGTCTCCTCATCAACAACTAGGATCAGATTGGCTGCAACAATTGTTAAGAGGATCGTACCATAGTGTTGTTAGTGGTTGTGTCCTAAAGTCCTAAGAGTTTATATTTAAAGAACAAGCATTTAATGTTAGACATGTGTTTTGATCAGTTGAGTTGGCTTAATTTAGGGTGGGTCATTTAAGTGACCATAAGAGTGAGGAAGGTTGGAAAAAAAAAAGATGATGAGAGAAACTAATACGACATGTGTTCTACTAGGTAATGATACATTTATGCAATAGATGAGCTGTAGACTTACTAAAGGGTGAGTGGTGTGTATCGAGTGTGACCGGTAAAAGGGAATTGAGATATAAGTAGCTTCGTAGAGGGTGGTTGTTGAGACTTTGGGGTAAAGGCTAGAAGAAGTGTGATTAAAAAAATGTTGATTTTAGACATGTAATTTAAAGAAGCACAATTTTAGAAGGTGTGAATTCCTAGAGGCATAGTTGATGGCAAGAACCGTAAAATATATCATTTCCCTAGTGTCCTAACGTGAACGAGAATGTTGTCACAGGGATGTAGTTAAGTTGATCTATAGGTTTGGCCAAAGTAGTTATACCAATTCAAGAGTGACAGGGTTCTATGTTGAAAAAAAAAAACTAAGGTGTTATTGAGTGTGTATGTTAATGGTGGTGGCAACGTTAACATAGAAGGGGTGGGGTTACAGGGGCGATGTTGATAGTAAAAGGTAAGGTAAAGATGGTGCGGTGACAGGAGGAAGCTAATTAAATCAAGGTTGGATCAGTAGTGTAAAAGGTAAAAGGTGGGACGACTATAATTAGAGGAAGACAATATGTTAATCTTATGGAAGTTTAAAGTACACCAAAAGTCTTACCTTGTGATTCTATTCTCTTCAAGTATGGGAAGCAACAAGCAACTCAGTGTGGTCGAGTGGGTTAAGTGTCGAAGTTACATTTTGGTGGGCTTATTGCGTGGGAGGAACAAGACTTTAATTATGGCCTTATTTCATTATGGATGTGTAAGTTAGTAGATATTTATAAAGAGGACATGCGATGGTAAGATTATAAATGGTAGGCAAGTGTAACATTAAACATCGTACTATGGTTGTTATTATTGCAGAACTGTATTGGATTCGACAGCTACTTCGGGAACTTTATGTACCTATTCAGACAGCTGCTCATCTGTTCTGTGACGATCGCTTTGCAATACAACTAGCTCGAAACCTCATTTTTCATAGTCGTATAAAACATGTTGAGATAGACTACCATTTTATTCGAGAAAAGGTAGCCTCGGGTGACATTAGTATCAACTTCATCATCTCTAAAGAGTAGCCAGCTGACTTATTTACCAAACTCTTCCTGCTCATATAATTCAATCTTTATGTAACAAACTCATGCCTACTTAATAGTTTAGCAGTGTTTGAGGGGCTGATAATAATGGTATATTTGTCTTTATCCTTCTAAGTTAGCCGTTAGACTTTTCTTTAACTAATTCGTTAGGATTTGGTTAAGTCTTTCTCAATGTATTTATATATTTTGTACAATTGTATTAGAAATATACAATTTTGATTTTCTCTCTTCCTCAATCTTTACATAGTACCGAATAAGTTACAATGCATAAATAAAGGTTGTGGACGAACTTTAAAGTCACAAAAAGAAATGAAGGAGAAGTCCCTTGCTTATGTGTCACTCACAAACAATGGTGAAGACTACTATTGCCTTGCTCCTTAACTACTAGCCCGGTTAGTTGGATATAATGCCTTTTGCATTCACAATGCTCTCAGCTGTGGAAACAACTCTCTCTCTCCCCCTAATTTCTAGAATTCAATAAAAATAATTGAATTTCACATTGACTTGAAAATATGACAACTTCTTATTTGCTTATTGAAGGTTCCTTTTATAGGACAAAAAATTCCTTACTTTCCTCCCCACTCTCCACTTCAACAGTTTTATGAACTATTTTGGGAGGTCTTTGACTTGGTGTCAAAGTGTCCTTGCTTTGGCAATAGATCTGGGTCATTCTTCCATCCTTGATCCACGTTAAAAGATATTTTTTGTTTTCTAAACATTTGATCTGATGCGAATAAAATGCGGCCAACATTGGGAAAACACTACCTTTGTCAATGTCTTAAGCATTTGAACTTCGCACTTTTGCACCTATATAGGAATGCGGCCAACATTTGCAACATTCTTGTTACCTTTTATGTGCTAATCATGAATGCTCACAACATTGATGAGTTTTAAGCAATAAAATGTGAGAAACCTACAAGAACATGCCTTAGGTGCATTTTCGACATAATTCATATTTAACATGCCTAAATTGACTAAGTAATATATTTAGCCTCTTTTCCGTATAAAATCATGTTATTCTTATGATATTAACTTCTAAAACACATCAAATCTTAGAAAAAGTAAGCTAAAGAATTTTCTAAATTGAGGGTTATCAGTGATAAGAGTAGAAAGCTTCATCAACATTTATTGTGATGGTCGAACCTCAATAGCCATGTATGATTTTATTTTTCTTCTTTAAGTGTAATTTTATGGGAGGGTATTAATTTCATAATTATACTTTTTTTAATATTAAATGATTGACTACTTTTACTGATAAATTAAAATATGCCAACATTTAAAATCACTTTTACACCTTTTCACCCAAACAAAATTAACCAAAAAGATAGATGAGTTCATTTCCATTTTAATAGAAAATATCATTTATTAAACCTGACAAAAGAAGGGGGATTTGCAAGATTTAACCTAACACAATCATTAAAATTTGCAAACATAAACATAGTTCAATTGACATAAAATTACAAATGTGTAAGCTCGATCAAAAAGTTAAAAGTCTAAATTCCTATACACAAAGAAATCAAATCCAAAACTTTAAACGAGGCATTGAGGTGTTAGTAGAAAGAGAACATGCGCAATTTGTATTCCAATGTTGGAAAGTTAGTAAGAAAAGTACATCGGAAACTTCCTTTCACTTTCGAAAAGAGAATCAAAACACTTTCAAAGTGCAGAGCCTCTAGAAATTCCTCTTTGAAGAATAACACCTTTGTTTTATTGCTTGAATTTCTTTTGATCATCTTTAGTGTCAGATTCATAGTAAATAATATTTTATTTTAAAGAATTTTTTATGAATGGCAAAAAGTCAAAATTTTAGAAAAAAATTCAAAAAACAAAACCTACCTACTCAATGAAGTGAAATTTAAAACTGATTAGGTTCAATGGAGTACTTTGAAATATTTTGTTATATATATAATATTTTTAAAAAGATGTTATATTTAAATTAATAATACTAAAATTTAGTATCTAAAACAATTATATTATATTTCTTCTTGGAAAATAAATGAAGTTGTATAGGTTGTAGTTTTTTTTTTTTTTTAATATTTCCGAAAATTATTTTTCAATTAAATTAGTAAATTTATCTTCCAATTTTTCAGTTTACATTTTAGGGGATTTTTCATATATAGGCACAAAAAAAAAAATCAATAAATATCATCAACACCACATTTTTAAAGTAATTATATGCACAAAAGTGGTCTTGTCTAGGTAAAAATACACAAATTTATCAATCTCAATTTTATCATTTTTGCCTTTAATCTATCACTTTTATTTCTATCAATGTGCTGATAAGTTTCAATCACTTCACTAATAACCTTCAATTAATATCTTTCAATTACTAGCTATCAATCAGTTCACTAATTTCTATCGGTGCGCTTATAGTGTTCAATCAGTTCACTCATAGCCGTTGTTGCCCACCACCACCATATTTCGATCCAATATTGGCTTATTCACCCAAAATTATTTCACTTATTCATTTTTTCTTTAGTTCAAAAAGTTTAGTGAAATGAAAAATATCAATGAATACAATAGCATACAGGGATGAGAAAAACGGAAGGGGAGGAGTATGTGTCTGTAAAGGGGTAGATTAAGAATTATTAAAAATGAAATCAAATTGTGCTTTAAATGATTTTTTAAAAAAATTTGTGCTATAATTATAAGGGGATTGTGCATGTATAGTAATAATAATAATAATTAAAAATAAAAATCATGGATAACACAATTTGAAATTATTTGCACATATAGCACAGAAAATGGGCGGCCCAATTAATTAAAAGACTAAAAAGCCAACGTTAAAGAGGTCCGCTTGAAAATAAACTCGTTTGAAGTCTATCACTCCACTAATTGACGTCGATTAGAAAACTAATTGAATTCTATCAGTTCAATAATTTTTTTGTTTGAGCTTCAATCATATTTTGTTTGGGACTTCAATCATTTTTCTTCAATCCTTTTTTTATTTGGGAGTCAATCATTTTTTGTTTTGGGTTTCAAAATTTTGTTGGTAGTCTTTCACTCATTTAAAAGTAATCTATCATTCATTAAATATTTCAATACTCTCATATTTCACTGTTATAGTACATTTATTGAAATTCATCAATTAAAAGTTCAATGTTGAAATATATAATTTCATTAGTTAAGCTGATTGAAGTCTATCTACTCTTTCACTTCAATCCCACATGGACGAGGTTGGAAAAAACAAAAAAATTTAGAAAAAAATTCCACTAAAATCTACTATGGATGTAATTTTTTTTAAAAAAAATGCTATAATTTAAAGGTCAGCATAGAATCTGCTATACATATCAATTTTCTTAATTATAATAGTCAATTCAACAGCTAGCTAAATTCCCTAAATTTTAAATATCTCACATTAATAAAAACAAAATATTGCACATTCACAATTTATTAACAAGAGTTTTTTTTTTTTTTTTTTTTTCATTCAAACAAATGAGTTATATTATGTTTAGAATTAATTTATAAAACTATTCGTCTCAAATTTTATTTTATATTTTCAAAGGAAAAGATAGAACTTTTTTTGAAGTTTGACGTGAATTCTAAATATTTTTTGACTTACTAGATGGTGTAATACTTTGTATTAGAAACTTGACCCAAAAAAAAAAAAAAAATATATATATATATATATATATATAGTACACAAGCAACTTTTTATTCTCTTATCTTATTATAGCTATTTTTTAAAAAATAATTTGTATATAGCAGTTTTTATTCATTTTTAAAAAATTCTTATTTTATTTCTCTTATCCACAAATTGATTAAAGATTATCAACTAATTGATTGACTTTATCAAAAAACTAATTGAGTTTATCATTAAAGTACTCATTAAAGACTATCAGTTAAATTAATGATTGGAAGCTCTCAAATGAAGTTGAATTATTGACCCAAACATATCACTTGGATTGCTTGGAGACTATTAGGTAAACTGATTGAAATAAAAGTATTTTAGTCATTTTATGTAGACGATTCATTTTTCAAAATTTTGTTACATATGATTTGTTTTCCTATACATGAAAATTTCCCATAAAAAAAAGATTATATACCGTTTTGAACCTTATAGGGGATTTTTTTTTTCTTCACTATAATGTCTTCATTTTCAAAAACTGAATTTTATTTATAGACATATCTAAGTTTGTTTAATTTTTTGACTATACAAACAATTTTCATATCTAATTTTCAAAACTAAAATTTATGAAATCTTTTGTTAAATTGTTTTTTTTTTTAAAAAATACATCTTTCACGATTAATTCAGAACAAGATTCACAAAATTTCTTTATATTATTAAAATATTGAACTAATTTTCAATTTCTATTAATACCAAATTTAACATTGGACCAATTTTGAGCTTTTTTTAAGTTGACTAAAGTTTTAAGTATCAAAATAGATCACACTTTGAAATTTTAGAAATTAAAATAAATATTTTTAAAGAATCAAAATAAAACAAATCTAAAAACATTTTTTTGGTTGAAAAAAAACAGAAAATGAATAGATAATAGCTAGGTTAACTTGGTGAATATATCAATGTATATAAACTCGTATCTTATCTTCCTACACACACACACATATATATATATATATATATATTTGTGTATATATATATGTGTATATATGTATATGTAGCCGAGTTAGTATATGAAATTTTATGCAACCAAATTCAAACACTATAATTGATAATAGAGAAATTGACTTAGATGAACAATTTCAACAAATTAATAACAAATTTTAAAGTATTTATTTATATAATCACTAGTACGTCTAAATATTATATTATAAATATTGTATTATATTAATTAATACAATCTATGTTTTTGTTTTATGATTACCAAATTTATTATTATTTTCCTAATTTTATAAGTTTTGGTCATGAATATTTTAGGTTTGGTTTTATATTTAGAAAAGTGTTCTTTTACTCTCTTATCAATTTAGATATTCGAAAACTAGTCAATTCATTAGGCGAACAAGAGTTGGGCTCAATTGGCATGTTGTTGGACACAATAACAAAATTGTTACGCATTTGAACTCCAATTTTTGTTTGATATTTGTGCAAAAAAATGTTAAGTTGTCCTGACTCAATATCATCTAACTTAAGTTAATTAAATGTAACTTTGGTTAAATGTTAGGTTAGGTTAAATTAGGTTTAAGCCTTGTAAACCTATATAAGACATCATTTGAGTCTTTTCTTTTGAGAGAGTTTAGACACCAATTTTGAAACCTTGAGAGAGTTTTGATTATGGCTTTGACATTTCAATAAAGATCATCTCTGCAATTTGGATGGTGGATGTAGGGTAGTTCCCGAACATGTTAATTCTGGTGTTGCTTTCTCCCTCCATTTTCTTATATTTTTATTCATCTCAATTATACTTTCAATTTATTTTGTTTTTCTCTCAATTGGATGTAAATTCTGAAATTTATTTCAACAAAAAATTTCGTGGAAAACTTGATCTTCATCAAACAAAATACTTCAAATATATGGAAGCAATTCTCCATCTTACCCCTCAGAATTTGTAGCAAGGTTTTGAAGGGAAAATCTCCTGTGTTGTGATTTTGGTAATTAATCACAGAGTATACCAAATTTTGCTTGCTTTCGGAAACTCGAACCACTGATAGGGTAAATGTTACTAGTGTTAGTCGAGTTATATTTGTTTTGACAAACTTTGCTTTATTTTAATATTTATACAGTCTGGTTTCATGTGCATATATAATTATTAATTTATAATTGAATGAATATAGATTAATTAATTAAAAAACAAATAATTTATTCAAAAATAAATTTAAGACATAGTTTTGATTAAAAAAACAATACGGCACATAAAATCAATTTCTTTTTATAATTATGAAACAAATACTTGGAGGTATAGCGACGGAAGTTTCATTTTCCCTATTTCGCTTTTGGGGGGAAAATAAAACGTTGTGTGGGGTTTATAGCGGCGGAAGAATGTTACGCTGCTCTTTAGGAAGGCTAAAGAGAGCGGTTAAAGCGACGGAAACTTAACGTTTCGTCGCCGTAGCCTCTTAAAAAAAAATGAAATGGACAGCTACGGCGACAAAAATTGAAGCCTTCGTCGACGTAGCCTTCCGTTTCCCCACTTTTGGGGGAAAATGAAACGTTGTGTGGGACCTATGGCGACGGAGCACTGTTGCGTCGCCTTATTGGGAATTTAAGGCGACAGAAAACGTATTCTGTCATATGAAGCTGACAGAATGAGAGGTTAAGGCGATGGAGCACCGTCTTCGTCGCTCTCGATACGGAAGACGACGACGGATTATTGCTCCGTCACCAAACATTCCGTTGTCGAAAATTATTTTTCTTGTAGTGGAGAGAGGATTCAAACCCATACCTTATTGAACAAATACTAATGCAATTGAATTGTCACTCTTGCATTTACTATCGAATTAAGAGAAAATTTGAATTTGTGAAATGGTACTTTATAAACTCTTCACACTAAGTAATTACATACATAAGCAATTGTAAAATTAATTTTTGTATACAAAATCATATTGTATTATAAATAATCACTAGTATTTATATACTATTCTATATATTTTTATTTATACAATATTATTATAAGAAATATATGATAATATTCATAAACTATAGACAATATTTTCTATTTTTTTATATAAAAAATAATGGTTTGTATAACAATTTTCTAAATTTGACTTTTTGTACATTTTCTATAAACTCTTACTTTTCAATGATTTTTGGACAATATTTACTAATTTTTTGTATAAAAATCATGGTTTCTGTAACAATTTTCTAAATTTGATCATTTCTGTAATAATTTTCTAAATTTGATCACTTGTACTTTTACTTTTCATTGACTTTTTCTATAAAATCTTACTTTTCAATGATTTTTCTATAAAATCTTACTTTTCAATGATTTTTCTTTAGTGTGCAAGAAATATGTGCAACAAAAACTAGTTTTGGCTGATGTACATTTTTGTTGTCTAACTGTTAAATTATTGTTTTTTTTCTTAAATTTTAAAAATTATTAAACAAACATTTCTTAATAAATCCTAATTTTCTGACTCAACCTAGAATTTATTTCATGTCTTATCATTTTTAAATAGTTTTTTGTTTTGTTAAATTACGTTGGAAACCATTCTTGAAACTTTTCCAAAAAAAAAAAAAACTTAGAATTAACTCAGAATAAATTTGAAGTAAATATTATTGACAAAACATAAAAAAAAAAAAAAAAAAATATAATTATTTAATATAAGTAAAGATAAAATGTAAAAATATTTTTAAATTTATAAATTGAGCAAACATTGTCTATGACACCGTCGGAATTAAATCAAAACTAATCATGTCACGTTAATTTTTTTTTTTTTTTTATTGAGATGGGCTGAAAAATTGGTGGGAGATCCGGTTTTCATGAGAAATTTTTTCATTCAATTTTTTTCACTTTTTATAAAAAAGAATTTGATAATAATTTTAAATTAATAAAATTGTCATTGAAAATACCTATTAATTTTCAATTATTTGATAATTACTTTAAAAAAAAAATCATTTGATGAATTTATTAACCAATTTTTTATTATCTAAGATTTAAAGGTACAAAATAGAAGAAAAATAAATAAAAAATAAATAAACGAGAGGAGACGAAGATTAGAAAAACATTGTCTACCTCTATTTTGCCCACCCAAATTTTTGCTCGTCTTTGATTATGTTCCTAGCCTCTTCAGAAAATGGGAAACCGCTGGAAAATGAATACTGTTAATTAAAAGAGTAATTTATTTTCTTGGAAAGTAAAAATAAAAATACATTCATAGTATTTTAATAAACTAAAATTAAACCTTTAAACTTGGAAAAGGCTATAATCAAACAAAAATGTATTAAATATTGTATTACTCTTTTAACTTTACCCAAAAAGTTACATGGCTTTAAATAATAATCTATATTCTAAAAGTAAACAAATAAGCATAGCCGAATCTCACTCTTAATTAAAAGCAAAACAAAACAACTTCAATTTGCCAAATTAAGATGCCCAGTTTTTGGTCCTCTAGCTCTATAATTTATAGGAAAGAATCTTAAATTTCCAATGAAAGTGAATGATTTTTTTTTATTATTATTATTATTTATTTTATTTATTTTGAGATCGAGAGTGAATGAACATTGAATCTAAGTAAAATAATAGCCAGCAAATCGTTGTCTTGAAATATTCCAAATAACCCAACAGAAATTTCTTAAAGCTTCAATCTCTCAAAGCCATCATATTGACCAATCCCAGATCAAAATCTTTAATTTATTTGATTTTTTTTTTCTTTTCTTTTGGAAGCTTCTAAATTAAAAACTCACGCGCTGACATCTAAGCGGTTTTTTTTTTTGTGCTTTTTCAGTGTACGACGTAGGATTTTCTTTTGATTGCCTTTTAGTTGTAAGGATTCATATATAAATAGGGGATGGATTTTGGTTTCCCTACTTGAAAATATTGGACCATGCAAAATGGACGAGGAGGGGAAGTCGGGAAATGAAAAGGGCGGCGAGGTTCGTTTTCGTGGGGTGCGTCGGCGCCCATGGGGTAAGTTTGCGGCAGAAATTCGCGACTCTTCAAGGCAAGGGGCTAGGGTTTGGCTAGGAACCTTCAACACTGCAGAGGAGGCGGCTCGGGCTTATGACCGAGCTGCCTATGCCATGCGTGGCCATTTGGCTGTTTTGAATTTTCCTAATGAATATCCTTCTCTTGGTGGAAGCTCTTCTTCTTCATCTTCTGTGCGTAGGAGCCAAGGGCAGAGTGAAAGCCAAGTGATTGAATTCGAATGCGTTGATGATAAGGTGCTGGAAGATCTTCTTGAGGATGAGCAGAAAAGGAAGAAGTGAAATTCAAAAGCATATATTGATTAAAGTATTTTTATCAGTGAGGAATGAATATATACTTGGAAACCTAGCTTCTCTTGGGGATTCGTATGCCAATAATTTTGATTGTAACTTCCCTAATTGTGTTTGATCTAATATTATACGAAGGTTTTAACCTTCATTGACTAATCTTATTTCCATTTGAGAACTTTTGAAAGGTTGATCTTTGTTCAGTTTGAAATTGTGATGATGTTGCTCATTATTATTTCCAAATTGAGTGTTGCAAAGTGTTAATTGTGTTTGTTACGAAAAGAACCACAATAAAAAATAAACAGTAAAGAACGTAAAAGAAAAAACATAGATTTACATGGTTTATTAACAATGTGCTAGCTATGTCCCAGAGGCAGAGGAGAGAAATCGTTTTATTTAGGATATCATGATACATAATGTTGATCAAATTGGTGCTAGGGTTTTAAGAGAATTTATATATATAGGCACTCTTATAAAACCCTAATACATATAAGGCGAAATTACATAAATGCCCATGTATATCAAACAGTTCAAGACATATCCCAACTTATATATACCTTGACTTGAACGCTCTTCAGTTAAACAGATGTACCAACAGTATACCAAATGTGTGTCCCAGATGTACCAAATGTACCAAGTGATGTACCATATGTTTCTCTCTCTACCTCATATTGTACTCTGTAGGGACCTTAGCAAGTGTAAACATTTAGCAAGTTCAAATAATGTTGGAACTCGCCTTGTGGCACTACCTTGGGGAACATATCAACAGAATTATCAGTAGTGCCCACTTCATTACCTTCATCTTCTTTTCATTTCTCGAGAAATGGTCCTCGCATCTATGTACTTAGTATTTTAATGATGTACTTGTTCATCATCAAGACAAATCGTACTCAGATGATCAACACAATATACAACTGTATGATCATGATGTAAACCAATATCACTAACTAGCCATTTCAACCATATTATCTCTTTAATAGCTTTTGTCAATGTCATATACCTTGCTTCATGAGTTGTAGATAATGTAAATGAATGCTGGAAAGTAGTTTTCTACTGTCAACTAACAACAACTAAACACTGTGTCTTATTCCCATAAACACGAGTGAAAAGCAGCATACTACAAGGAATGATCCATTCGGCGTCGAAGCTTTATGTCTTGCTAATTCAAAGTCTTAAAACAAATACCCTAATTCCTAATTAATCTCTAAACTATAAACTAAATTCAAACTTAAAAAATAACCTAAAGCCTAATTCTAAAAATGATAAACAAAAACAAAAACATAATTCAAGAAATTAAACTTTAAACAAAACCTAAAGCCTAATTCAAAAAACAATAAACAAAAACCTAATTCTAACAACTAAACTAAAAGAAAACCTAAAGCCTAATTTTATAAACTATAAACGAAAATCTAATCCTAAAAACCAATTCCTAAACAAAAACTAAATTTAATCATCTATAAACCAAAACCTAATTCTAACAACTAAACTAAAACAAAACCTAAAGCATAATTCAAAAACTATAAACGAAAATCTAATCCTAAAAACCAATTCAAACAAAAACCTAATCCTAAAAACCAAAACCTAATTCTAAAATCTAAACTAAAAGGGAAACCTAAAGCCTAAATCCTAAAACTATAAACCAAACCTAATTTCTACGTAATGAAACTAATTATTTCATTCATAATTTTAACTTACTAAACGCATAGCATGTAATTTCAAACGAATTTAACGAAAGTTTAAATGAAATGTAACAAAAGTTTAAATGAATTTTACAAAACTTTAAACGAATTTAATGAAACTTTAAACAAATTTAAAGAAACTTTAAACGATTTAACGAAACTTTAAACGAAATAAACACGTAATCTTACCTTTTGGAAGAGTGGTGGCAGTTTCCGGTGAAAATGGTGGCGAAGAGGATGGGTTTTTTGAGAGGATTTGGGAGAAAATGGAAGAAGAAACAGAGAAATGGAGAAGAAAGGGCAATTTATGCACTCTGTAATCGGGGGGCAAAGGCGACGAAATTAAGCTCTGTCGCCTTTGCTGATTAAAAAAATAATAGCGTAAGAGTTTCGGCGTCAGAGAAGCAGTTCTGTTGCCGAAGCCCAATAATTTTTTCACCCAAAATGATTTTTAGGGGGAAATGATTGGGCTTCGGCAACAGAACCGCTTCCCCGTCGCCTTTGCTCATTTCAAAAAACTTTCTTTCCCTCAAAGGCGACGGAGAAAGCGGCTCTGTCGCCTTTTCCATGAGCTAAGGCAACAAATTTAAGCTTCTGTTGCCTTTGCCATGCGCGGAAGCGACAAATGACATTTTCTAACGCCTTAGCTGGTGGAAAAGTCAACGCTTTTGTGTTTTGTCGCCTTTGCGGGTCAACAGTGACAGATTTTCTCATTGTTGCAGATACTCTCGTCACCATTAAGCTAATTTCTTGTAGTGGCGAGAGTGAAAACATAACCAGTCATAGACCTTCTGCTATCAACATCTTCAACATAGTTAGAATCCAAATATACAAGAACTAAGCATAGTGTCTTATTCCCATAAACACGACCCACGTCAGATGTACCTCTAAGATAACATAAAATATTCTTCATAGTCTGCTAGTGTTCTTTTCCTGGTTGGCCCATATACCTACTAACAACACTAATATCGTAAGCGGGGTCAGGTCTAGTGTAGCCCATAACATATATTAAACTTCCAATTGCATTAGCATAAGGAACACGATAAATATATTCATTTTTAGATTTAGATTAGGGTGCAAATTCTAAAGACAGACGAACATTAACAACACTCAGGATATCTATAGGTGTTCACACAAAATTTTGACCGATAAAATAAAATCGAGACATATGTAAATGAAGAATTTATAAGTTGTATTGATTTAAATTTGTGTGAATATAGAGTACAATCTCTAATATGTTCCTCTGGTTTTTTTTCTATCTCATATACAAATATTTTGACGGCGTTACAGCTTGTTCTTGAAGCTGAATTTATCTAGAGGGTTTTGCAGTTTATTATTGAGGTTGAAGTTGTTGGTATTCTGTCAGCCTTTGGCTTGTTGAACTTTCTATATGCTTGGTCACTGACTTATTGATCTTTTGATCGATCTCTGGCTTGTTGATCTACTTGGGTAATCGGTCTTTGACTTTTGTTAATTGTTGGATCAGTCGTCAATATGTTGATCTGCTTGGATGATCAGTCTTTGACTTGTTGATGGTGGATCAGTCGTTCGCTTGTCGATCTTCTTATATGGTTCACTTGAAGTGTTCTTCATGTTTGAGCAACTTATTTGTGAAAACATTTCACCTTCGAAGTGCATTTTAGCTCAAAACACATGGTTGATCCTTAGAAATTTGAAGAGTCTTCTGTTATTGTGAATTCTCTTAGGAGTATCAAACTTTTGGATCTTGAAATGATGGAAAGTTTCTCTATTTATAGAGTTTCCATGGACCTTGAGCTTGGGCCTTAATGGGCTCTTGAACCTCGGCTTTAGACATGGCTCATTAAACTTGTCTACATGAACATGGGTCATCCATATGGGCTTTGGCCACTAATTAAACTTGGGTCTTATTTAATTTTGATCAAATTTCGAAATAAAATCAATTTTCGATTCAATTTAATTTTGAGAAATATTGTTTCAAAATTAATTTAATTTCGCCATTAAATTTGAGATAATGATGTGGTAATTTATGATTGGCCAAAATTTCTCAGTCAATAATAGGTTTTGCCGATGACATGTCAAATCATGACAAATTCTTTTGAATGTAGCCTTTTTGTGACAAGAAAAACTTCCTCTTTTCTCTTTCTTTATAAATCTGCATACCTAAAATTTTCAGAGTAGCTCCCAAATCTTTTATCTCAATCTTAGGACTAAGCTATTGTTTTAAGTCCTCAATTTTAGACTTAGACCTTGCAGCTATAAGCATATCATCTACATACAGACCCAGATAGAACATTGAATCATCTTCACACTTGTTGTGATACACACGTCAATTATACAAACTTCTATTGTAGCATAGCTTAACCATATAGCAGTCAAATCTCTTGTACCATTGCCTCGGAGATTACTTGTTTTCGTACAAGAATTGCTTAAGCTTGCAAATATAGTCCTCTTTTCCAGGACATTGGAACCCATCTAGTTGGGTCATATAAATCTCTTCTTCCAACTCTACAAACAGAAAAGCTATCTTAACCTCAACTTGCTCAAGTTCTAAATTCTGATGTGCCACCAACGCTAGAAACACTCTAATAGAAGTCTGTATAACCACTAGTGAAATGATCTCATTATAGTCAACACATTCTCTCTATATAACCACGCGGTGATAAATTGTCGCACTAGAGAGGTGACTTTTTACCCCTCGTCAGGACCAAGTTTTAAGTTCAAGAGACAAAGATCTGGGGAGTGTCCTAAAGTAACCTCTTGGTTAAAAGCAAGAAAGTTGTTAGCTAATGGAGACTGGGGACTTCTGACATCAATCTCTGGAGGGGATAATTCTAAGTTATCAGTTAGTGAAGTTCCTATAGTTCGGGAGTTCAGTGACGTTTTCCCAGAAAGCCTACCAGGCTTGCCTCCATCCCGAGCTGTAGATTTATGTATTGAGTTGGAGCCGGGAACGCTGCCTATCACTAAAACATCGAACCGTATGGCCCCGGTCGAGCTGAAAGAGCTAAAGGTTCAGCTGCAAGAACTGATTGATATTGGATTCATAAGACCGAGTGTTTCACTTTGGGGACCACCCGTGTTATTTGTGAAAAAGAAGGACGGGTCTATGCGGTTGTGTATAGATTACCGCGAACTCAACAAAGTGACGATTAAAAACAAGTACCCGCTGTCGAGGATTGATGACCTGTTTGACCAACTACAAGGAGCCACCGTCTTCTCTAAGATTGATTTGCGGTCTGGCTACCATCAGTTGAGGATCAGAGATAAAGATATCCCTAAGACAGCCTTTAGGTCTCGCTATGAACATTATGAGTTCGTAGTGATGTCCTTTGGGCTGACAATTGCACCAGCCGCGTTTATGGACATGATGGACCGCGTGTTCAAGGAATTTCTAGACAAGTTCGTAATTGTGTTCATCGACGATATCCTCATTTACTCTAAGACGAAGTTGGAACACGAAGAACACTTAAGACTGATCCTGACAACCTTAAGGAAAAATCAGTTGTTTGCAAAGTTCTCGAAATGTGAATTTTGGTTGAACAGTGTTACCTTTCTCGATCACATTGTTTCAAGCGAAGGCATTTCCGTGGACCCAGCAAAGATTCAGGCTGTAAGTAGTTGGCGAATCCCAATATCTGTAGTAGAGGTGAGGAGTTTTCTTGGTCTAACAGGTTACTATAGGAGATTCATCAAAAACTTTTCCAAGATAGCAGGACCAATGACTAAGCTGACTAAGAAAGGACAGGTGTTTCACTGGACAGATGAGTGCGAAGCAAGTTTTCGGGAGTTGAAAGAACGACTCACCACAGCACTTGTGTTGACAGTACCTAAAGGAACTAGTGGAATCGTAGTTTACTGTGATGCTTCTAAGAAAGGTCTTGGTGCTATACTGATGCAGAATGGAAGGTGATAGCTTACGCTTCAAGACAACTGAAAGAATACGAGCAAAACTACCCCACAGATGACCTAGAGTTGGCCGAAGTAGTATTTGCTTTAAAGATTTGGAGACACTACCTTTATGGGGATAAAATCCAAATCTATACCGACTATAAGAGCCTTAAGTACTTCTTCACTCTGAAGGAGCTCAACATAAGGCAGTGCCGTTGGTTGGAGTTAGTCAAGGACTACGACTGTGAAATCTTGTATCACCTCGGAAAGGCCAATGTGGTGGCAGACGCACTGAGTAGAAGGGTATCGAGATTAGCAGCTTTTCTGGTGTCTAAGTGTCCATTGCGGAGAGAGTTGGACAAGGCTGGGATCGCATTGGTTAAGGAGGCCACAACAAAGTTAGCCAGCCTGACCATTCAGTCCACCCTGAGACAGAGGATCATAGAGAGGCAGCAGACTGATCGGGGTTTAACTGTCCTTTTCGGGAGAGTTCATGGCGAGGAGGATAGTAACTGGTCAATAGCTTCGGATGGGGGTTTGCACTTTCGACAGCGTTTGGTAGTCCCTGAGGATCCCGAGTTGAGGACCGAGTTATTGACCGAGGCAAACAGCTCACCATTTTCTTGGCACCCAGGAGGCACTAAAATGTACCAGGATATGAAGCAGTGCTATTGGTGGAACAACATGAAGAGAGACATAGCAATCTTTGTGAGTCGATACTTGACATGCCAGCAAGTAAAGGCACCTAGACAGAAGCCCGCCGGTTTGTTGCAACCCTTGGGTGTGCCCGAATGGAAATGGAACGACGTCTCGATGGACTTCATTACAGGATTGCCGAAGACACTCAAAGGTTACACCGTGATTTGGGTAGTTGTTGACAGACTGACAAAGACTGCACACTTCATTCCAGGAGCCTCGGGGTATTCAGTCGAGAAATGGGCAGGGTTGTACTTAGAGCAGCTTGTGAGGTATCATGGCATTCCGGTGAGTATAATTTCAGATAGAGATACACGTTTCACATCACGTTTTTGGAAAAGCCTTCAGGAGGGTTTGGGGACAACTTGTAAGTTCAGCACCGCTTTTCACACTCAGACAGATGGTCAAACCGAAAGAGTAAACCAAAATTTAGAGGACATGTTGAGAGCCCGTACCTTTGACTTTCTAGGGAGCTGGGACAAATGGTTGTATTTGATGGAATTTGCCTACAACAACAGCTATCAGGCTACTATAGGGATGGCAACTTTTGAGGCCCTATATGGCAAGCGATGCAGATCACCCTCTTTCTGGGAAGAGGTAGGCGAGAAGAAGTTGTTAGGACCCGAGCTATTACAAATGACAAATGACGCAGTTCAGAAAATTCGTGCTAGGATGCTCACCGCTCAGAGTCGACAGAAGAGTTATGCTGACATTAGGGGAAAAGACTTAGAGTTCGGTGTGGGGACCACGTATTTTTGAAAGTAGCACCTATGAGGGGTGTTGTAAGGTTAGGTACTAAAGGGAAATTAAGTCCGAGATTTGTGGGACCATTCGAGATCCTCGAAAGGATAGGAGCAGCTGCCTACAGGTTGGCCTTGCCCCTAGTGTTATCTAAAGTTCTTGATGTGTTCCACGTGTCGATGTTGAGACAGTATGTTCATGACCCAACGCATATCATATATTATGCACCCCTGAGACTAAACGAAAACCTGAGCTTTGAGGAAGAACCGTAAAAGTGTTGAGGAATAAAAAAATCAACTTCGTAAAAGTGTTGTGGAGAAACCAGGCATTGAGAGAAGCCACTTGGGAACGTGAAGAAGAGTTGCGTGCCCGTTATCCCGAGAGCAAATTCGTAACTTTGCCACAAGAAGACAAATTTGGCAAACTGCCAAATTTAGCGTTACGGAGTGCTCATCATGGCCAAATAATAGGGGGGTCTTGGGAGTTTGTGTGGATGAATCAGAGGGAGAGGAACAGAAAAAAATCAGTCACAGCACGCATCCCGAGAGCAGACGTTAGAGCCGCCATTATAGAGCCGTCAGCCGTCTACGCTGCGAATCAGAAGCCGCCACGTGTCCGACACTTACCACTACAGAGCCGTCAGACGCCACCCACTCACAGTCACCGCCTGTTGAGCCAATCAGAGGCCGCCCTCGGTTCAGCCAATCACAGCGCTCCCGAGCCAGTCTGTCAGATCGCGAACCAAGCTGTAGCCGTTCCGAACCTGCCGCGTGTCCCAAACCAAGCCAGCGCCTCTCGAGCCTTGCCACGACCACTCCAAGCCTGCAGAGCGCGTCCCGAGCCTAGCCAGCGCTCCCGAACCAGCTGTCCACGCGCCCGAACCTGACTGCTGTGTTCAGCACCTTCGTCGGTTAATGAACTCACGCGCCGCCGCCGGAAGCCCACGCGCCGCCGTCACCGGTGACCGAAAATCCATTTTATCTTCCTAAGGTCAAACCCATGGCCCGAATGCATTTTTAGTGGTTTCAGGACCAAATTCTTAGCCGTTTAACCTGTGTAGGCACTTTTATTTGGAGACGCATTAGGGGACCCGTGCTTCGGAATTCCATTTCTGTTTCGTGCTGTTTCGGGCAAAGGTAAGAGTCTGTTTTGTCAGATTAGGTTCAATTTTATGTGTTCTAAGCACGTCATGAATTGATTGCCTTGATTTGTGTATATGAAAGTGAAATTCCGAAAGCATGATCGAATTGTGATTTTCCTTATTGATTTTAGAAGCATGTTTTCGTGATAGTCTTGATTTTGTCATCATGATTGTATGATAGGGTTACTGGCACCAGTAGGGGAGCCGAACTGTAAAAATTAAAAGTGATCCCTAGAGGATTGAGTAAAATAACCTAGCCCCTGAAAGGGGATGGGACATTGAGTTAGTTCCCGAGCTGCAGTCGAGGACAGACGTGTCTTGAGTGTTAGTTCGGATGGGGAAACTGTCAGGTGCAGAGCGAGAGGACAATATTCCTCATCGCGGTGGTGTCAGGACCGGGTGGCAACCTGGTTAGCTTTACCCACCCAGAGTTCACAGGATCTTTTCTCGGGACCTTGACTAGGTATGAGGGTGGGCGATATCCCTAGTTCATTTGAGTGAGAGGAAAACCTATTTAAAAATAAGTAATGGCAGAAGAATTAGTGCCAGCTGATCCTGTAATCTTTACCAAGAAATTACAACGTGAGATCTTAATACGGCTACGTGTGAGGCCTTTCTTTTTTGGTCTGTGTTCACTAAAGTTAAAATTAGTGCAGTTTTTCTAAAAGGGATAGAACTGTGATCTCTATCAGTGTTTGATCTACCTTTCAAGGACACTTACATCGAAAGGATTACTTGATTCGAATTGGTGAGCTAGACTATCAACAGATTGGTTAAGGAGTTAACTAAATCTTAGATAAAAAGAATGGTAACTAACACCATAGAGATAAGAGTTATTATGGTATTGAGACTGGGTTGAGATAGTTTCACTCTAGGGAGAAGCATTTGACCTATCATTCAATAACACCTACTCTAAACCTCTATAGGTGTACTATAACATTAATAACATATGTAAGGTTTCCTATGATTTTTAACTTGAGTAGTTTTTTAAATCGTTTTTATGACAAAATATATGGATGACAATTAGAAATAGCAGTTGAAACTTAAATGTTTTTTTTCTCTATTTGTAGCAACACGCTTTAAAAGCCAATCATGACAGCTGAAGTTTTAACCAGAGAAAATTATCAGCATTGGATGATTGAGTTGGACTCAATCCCTTATGAAAAATGTCCTCAATGACCATCATTAAGAGTTAGATGTGTGGATTATATTCGTTGGAACATGGTAAAATCTTCTTCCAAGTTCTTTATCTTTATCTTGGTAAGTATCTCAGACGTAATACAAAAGGTATTTGGTGAGATACCTCATGGTCAAAACTCAATATTAGTATAATAAATTTTGAAGCTTTGTCGAAGAGAAGTAGTCCAGTTATAAGGCAATGAAAGTCTTACCCTGGTCACACTTTATCAAAGTTGAGACAAACTTGACTATTATTGATCACTTCGTGAAGTTACTCAGATTCTGAAAACCAATCTCAATGGTTTCAAGAGGTTGGAAGAAATGAAATACAATAAGAATTCTTATCGACAGTTGAATGCAGCAAGTGTTGCTTCAAATGATTATCACAAAGCTTGAAGTTCTTTTGTATTGGATGCAAATGGTGAACACAGAGGTTAGACTTTCCCGCACAAAAATAGAAGAATTTGAGGATGCAAGACTAACTCGAGGAGACAGTCGACCTGAATAGTTCAAATGACGACTAGTTTCTTTTTCATGTTTCAGAAGTAGCTTATTTTCGGATATTTATTTCATTAGAAATTGTAAAAGAATTTTCTTTGAAAGATAAGCTTAGTTTATTACATTTTGGACAAATTGGATTTTTGTTTAGTTTGCCAATTTAATGAAGTATTTTTCCGCAATTAATTGATATTAAGTGTAAATATCCTAAAATTGTTTTTTGACATGCTTACTACTTCTAAATAAACTAGTAGAACAAATTAACGATGAGAGTTTTTTCGTGAATCTAACACATATCTTTAACATCTAAGGTTGAGTTACATAAAATTTAATAGGATTGAAATGTTAGTAAAAGTGGTGATCAAACTAGGTTAGAAACGGACAATTTACATGTATGTGAATCTTACCTTGAAAGTAACATGACCAAAAAACCCTTTACAACAAAGTATAATAAAATTAAGCAATACTTGGAACTTATAATTTCAGAACTATGCGGTTCAATGAATGTAAATCCTCGAGGAGAGTATGAGTACTATGTATCATTCACGGATGACTACTCAAGATATGGGTAAATTTATCCAATGTAGCATAAATCTGAAACTCTTAAAATGTTCAAGGAGTTTAAAGATGAAGTTGAGAACCTATTAGATAATCTGATCAAGATAGTGCCATCGAATCGTGGTGAGAGTACATAAACTTTAAGATCCATTGTCTTTTAGGAAGGCAATGTAGACCTGTCAAAAAAGAAAAAAAAAAAAAAAAAGTAAGGATATTGACTAAAAGAATCGATAAAAGTCATAAACCTTGAAATAGATAAAAGTCAGAAATCTTGAAATAGAGTATATGTACTCAAATTTAGTCTGGAAACTTCTGGATTCTCCTAAGAAAGCCTATAAGATGCAAGTGGATCTACAAGAGAAAAAGTCGTTTAGAAGGAAAGATGCAAACCCTCAAGGCTCGACTAGTGGCAAAGGGCTTCATTTAAAGAGAAGGAGTGGACTATGAAGCGATCTTCACCCCTGTTGCCATGTAAAAGTCTATAATGATCCTTTTATCCATTGCTTCACATTATGACTCTATGATAAGGCAGATGGGTGTGAAGATTGCATTCTCGAATGGCAATCTTCAAGAGGAAATATATATGAACCAACCAAAAAGCTTTGAATCAAAGAAACTAGAGAAATATGTTTGCAAATATTTTAAATCCATTTATGGATTGAAGAATGTGTCTAGGTTATAAAAAAAGAGATTTCATGATGTTATGAAATCATATGGCTTTTAGCAGAATGACGATGAACCTTGTGTTTACAAGAAATCATTAACAAGAAAGTAACATTCCCTATGGCTATATGTGGATGATGTCTTACTTATTGGGAATGATGTTAAATATTTCACTAATATCAAGGAATGTCTAGCTAACCAATTTCTGATGAAGGACCTGAGTGCTCATCATTCGTACTTGGTATCCAAATTATAAGGGAGTGGTTCAAGAGAGCCCTAGCCTTGTCTCATGCATCATACATTTGAAATATGCATGCCAGGTATGCGATGCGAGATTCTAAAAAGGGTAATTTACCTTATAAGTATGGAATTTCACTATCTAAGGAACAGTGTCCTAAAACACCTCATTATATTGAGAAAATGAGACAGATCATTGAATTACAGATTTCAGTCCCTACACACTAGCATTATAAATAGATATTAGTAAAATATAGGATTGGATCATTGAATTACAGTAAAAATATTTCTTAAGTATCTTCGAAGAATAAAAAGTTATATGTTTGTGTATGGTACTAAGGACTTGATCCTTATTGGGTACACATACTATGATTTTTAGATTGATTATGATTCTTGGAAGTCCATATGAGGATCAATGTTCACCTTTAACAGTGCACCTATAGATTCGAGAAGCATCAGGCAAGGACACATCACATACTCTTTAGTGAAAGTTAAATACGTAGCTTCTTGTGAAGTAGCAAAAAAAGCATTTTTTGAGAAACTTCCTCTCAAATTTTGGAAGTTATTCCAGGTTAGGATGAGCCAACCATAATGTATTGTGATAACAACGAGAGTGTGGCTAATTCCAGGGAACCTAAAAATCATAAAAGAGGGAAACATATAAAGAAGAACATCTTCATCAGAAAGAAAATGCATAGAGAGTTGAAGTGGTTCACTAAGATTAATACGACTCACAACATTACTAGTCCTTTTACTAAGTGTTCAAGGGTCACGCAAAGTGGTAAGGTCTACAAGAAGCATCTTCTACGGTTTAGACTAAGTGTGAGCTTGATATTCGGCTTAACATGTAATAGTCTTCTTAGGGTTTAGTGCAAGTAGGAGATTGTTAGGGACTATGCCTTAAACACCTACTAGTTTATAAGTTTAAGTACAACATTTAATGTATTTTTTTCAATTATCAAGAAAAGCTATCATTTTTATTTATTGTGCAATTAAATTACAAATGTCTTTCAGCCTTATTGTGTTAATTACATTAATCTTGATATTCTCATGGTTATTCGGATGAACACTTTGACAAGTATTTGGGACATACAAGTGGATTTAGTTATAAATTAATAGCATAAAACGTTAAAAGTATATGGACTAAGGTAGGGAACTTCAGTCCTAGTGACACCGTTGTCACGACTCACTTTCCAATGTTGTAGACAACTTGATCTGGTTATTCATGTGGAGACATGTAAGTGCGAGTGTTTATTCAAAAGGGATTTTGCATAAGATTGTACTAGAAGTATAGTGGTCGGTCTAGTAATTCAGTTATAGACATTAATCACGTACTTCAAGTACCTCAGGACATTGTAGTTTTCTCTCTTCTACCTCATCCCTTACCGTAGATGGCCTGTAACACTTGCCATACAAGGCTTCAAATGAAGCCATTTCAATTGTAGACTGATAACTATTATTACAGGCAATCTCTATCAATTATAACCATTTATCCCAAGTGTCAGAAAGGCCAAGCCCTCAACATATCTTTTATGATCTTGTTGACCCTCTCCGTCTGACCAGCGATCTGAGGATGAAACGCAATACTAGACTTACAATGTGAATTATATATACATCCTTATCTGAGACCATGCTAACATGAATTCCTTGATACTGTACAATCTTCTCCAAATATAATTGTGCCCATTTCTCTATAGATTAATCCAGTGCGCCTAGTATGAAGCGGGCGCACTTAGTAAGTCGATCAACAATCACCTAAATCATTGTTAATCCTCTCAACATCCTAGGAAGTTTTGATATAAAATCTACAAAGACGCCTTCCCACTTCACTCTAGAATACTCAAAGGTTGCAAGAACCCTACTGGCTTCTGCATTGCTGCTTTCACTTGTTGCCAAGTCAAAGACCTGTTGGAATACACTGCTATATCTCTATTCATATTATTCGACCAAAAACTCTGGTTCAGGTCCTAATACATTTTGATACCCTCGAGTGCCAAGCTGACAGTGAACTATAAGCATCAGACAACAAGTCTACCCTAATCACGACTCTTCAGGAACCATCTATCTCTGTCTGAAATGTAACCCACCATTAGATGCACCTGACTAGTCATAACCCTCATCTGTTTGTGCCTTGCCAAACAGAACCACCAAATTAGGATCTCTCTGCTGGCTCTCCACAATCTATTTTCTTAATGAAGACTGAATAGAAAACCAAGGCAACCACGTTGTAGCCGGATGAACTAACACAATCCCAACTCTGTCTAACTCCCTCTGCAAAGGAGCCTGAGTAACAAGCACGGTTGATGTGTGCGAAGTCTTCCTACTAAAGCATCAACAACTATGTTAGCCTTACACGGATGGTAAATGATTTCACAGTCATAATCTTTTACGAATACTAACCAACGACATTCTCTCATATTCTTTTTCTATAAAGAAATACTTTAAACTTTTGCGATCAGTGAAAATATGGATCTTTTCCCTGTATAGATAATGCCTCCAATGCTTAAGTGCAAAAACCACTACTGCTAACTCCATGTCATGAATTGGGTAATTCTACTCATAATTCTTAAGCAGTCTCAATACATAAGCTATAACATTTTCTTTTTGCATAAGAACACCACCAAGCTCCTTTTTTGCAGCATCACAATACACCACAAAACCACCTAATTCTTCTAGAATAGCAAACACATGACCAGTAGTCAAACACCTTTTTAGCTTTTGAAAACATATTTCACACTCCCCAGTCCAATCAAATGCTTGCCCATTTTTGGTCACTACTTAGTTTTGCTACTGAAGTAGGATTGCACCAATTTCTCACGGCCTCAATGTTTGTAAGATCTACTGATATACCCTTGCTCGAAACAACTTGCCCTAGAAAAGCAACTTCACCTAGCCAAAACTAGCACGTAAAGAATTTTACATACAATTGGATCTGCCTAACTGGGATAAACCTTTCCTTCAATGAACCTCATGGTCAGACTTGGTTCTTAAGTAAATCGAGATGTCTTTAATGAATATAATTACGAATTGATCAAAAAACTCCTTGAACACTCTATTCATCAGCTTTATAAATGCTACAGGTGCATTGGTCTAACCAAAAGACACCAGTACAAAATCATAATGTCCATAACAGGATCTGAACGTTGTCTTAGGGATGTCCTCCTTTTGTATTCTCGACTAGTGATACCTAGAGCACAAATCTATCGTGGAGTTAACTGAAGCTCCTTGAAGCTGGTCAAACAAGTCATCAATCCTGGGAAACAAATATTTATTCTTCACTGTCAACTTATTGAGTTCACGGTAATTGCCACATTAAACAATTTTTCTTCTTAACAAAAAACATTGGGGCTCCTCAACACGACATACAAGGTCTAACGAACCTGTAAGATGCTTTTAGCTATGATAGAGTCATTCTATAAGGCGTTTTTAAAATAGAAACGACACCAGGCTTCAACTTGATACAAGAATCGACTGGTCGAGGAAACGCTAACCCTAACAACTTGTCAGGAAACACATCCACAAAGTCTTTGACCACAACCAGTGCATCCACCGATAACTTGGTCTTCTCTATACCAGAAATTGATGGTAAGTAACCCCACGCTCTTATAGAGAATAATCTGCTAGCTTTCAAAACATAAATGATCTTTAAATATTTCTCAGATTTCATCCTCTGAACTTGATGGGGACTAAAAATAACCTCTTTCCGACTACAGTCAATTACAACGTCGTTCTCAGACAACCGCTTCATACCAAGGATTAAATCAAACTCATTCTTAGGTAAGAGTATGAGTTTAACATCCAATATGCTCTCATTGATATCGAGCTTGCATGCCTTGACCTTATCATAAGCTATCATGCTCACTCCAACTGGAATGGAAACTACTAACTCGAACACCAAGGGTTCTGACTCAAAACCAGCACATAATAAAAAACATGTAGATAAGAATGAATGCGATCATCTAAAATGAAACTATACACAAGAAAAATGTCCAAGGATAGGTATGGTACCTTGACGACATTGTTAGTAGAATCAGCCTCTGTCGAGTGGTTGCATAAACTTTTCCTTTCTGTTAAACTAAACGAGCGGGAAGTGTGTTGGCCGCTAGAAGTGCTTCTAATGTCCATTAACCACTCTTGTTAATACAGCTCTTCGTAAAATGGGTCAGCTTGCCACACTTATAACACGTTCTAGTTGCAGTTCCGCACTGACCTCTTTTTTTTTTCTCGCACTATCTATGTTCTCCACTTCTTGAGGCTCTGCCCTCGACTATTGATGGTCAGATGTAGGCTACTAGTAATCACACTTAGGCTATTGCTGCTCTAGTGGGCAGATGTATTGACAGTCATGATGGTGACTACGCTGATCAGGTTTGTAACTATGCTGATCACATCTGTAACTACCCTGCTGATTCCTCGATTTATTTAGCTCTGATCCCTTAGCTTTGTATTGATCATAGTGGTGGTTGTTGGATTTCTTCTAATGGTAGTCCTCATGTTGAGACGACCTCTAAAGCTCAATCTTTCTCGTATAGTTATAATTGGATACGTGTGCATCAAAAATATACTCTTGGCTTCTGAACATCTTATTAAGGCTCTTGGCCAAGGAAACGCATTCTCTAAAATTTGCAGCCTTATAAGACTCAAAATCTCCATGGATTCTCGGATGCAGTCCATTAATAAAATCTATTTGATTTTCTACTTTTCACTTGGGAGCAACTCCTCCGCAAATTGACCCAATTAGTTGAATCTCTTCTCCTACTGCATTATAGTGTCTCAGCCTTGGTGGATATTCGTAAACTGAGTTATCCTCTTCTGCCTATCGACGTTATTAAAATACATTTCTAAAAATTTCGTCTTGTATTCCTTCCAGCGCATGGGCGACTCGGTAGGCAATCTTCTTTAATTTCAATTTCTTCTTATACTGTTCCTTAGCCTCATCGTACATAAAAAAAGTTGCACATCTCACTATCTGGTTCAGTGGGCACACCATATGGTCAAACACGTCCTCCATGTGTGAAAACTAACCTTTTACTACTAACGGGTCCACATAAGACTCATCAAACTTCTTTGGGTCAAATTTCTTAAAATCCTTAATTATCTTAGTATTATCTGAAACACCCTGAACGGTGCTCGTGTCAACTGGCTCAACAGGAGTGGTACCTTCCTAATTATGAGTGCGACCCACAGATGGTAAGCTAACCTCATGTTTTTCCCTCTATGGGCCATCCTCTCTGTTGTAAATAGAATATGACCCAATTAAAGTACTTTAAATTCAAAACAAAATTAAAATAAATTTCCAAGAGTCCCAATAAGTCCAAAACTTACCTTTACTTGCAGAGGAAGAAAATTCGGGTTGTTGCACTTGATTAGAGGAAGCTCTAAGGGAAAGCACTCCATTCTAGAGTGTGAGATGTCGACAAACTGCTATGACCAACTATAGAAAGTCGCGAAACTGGAGGGCGAATGAACGCCTAATGAAGAAAGAGAAGACCGACAGAAAGGGGGAACCACCTAGCCGGTTCAAGAAATTCACCTAAACGATTGTTCCATTATAGTAGATCTTGATGAAGATTCAAGATAAGGAGGAGTTGAAGTGGCTGAGCCCAATCAAGGTAGGATCCAATAAGAGAAATAAGGGCAAGTACTGCCTATATCATAGGGATCACGACATGCGATCTCAGACTTCTACGATCTGAAGGAAACCATAGAGTCCCTCATTCAAAAAGGACGATATGACAAGTATGTGGAAGAGGGTTGAAAAACGTCTGTGTCCTAAAACAAGAAAAGGGGAGGCGAAAGATCACCACCACCTCAAGAGATCAGAACCATCGTTGGAGAGCCAACTGATAGGGAGTCAAACCAAAGTCGGAAAGTGAAGGTGAGACAGGCCAGGGGCGTGCTAAAAAGCGGAGAAGTGCGGATGATGGTAGCAGCAGATGAGTTACTTGGCTTCACTATCGTTTAGGTTGCCACCCTACACTAGCCACATAATGACGCCGTAGTGATGTCCCTGAACGTCTCCAACATCCTCATCATGAGAATCCTAATTGACGGAGGTAGTTCGACGAATGTGTTATCTCTAAAAGTGTACAACGCCATGAAACTAGGAAGAGAAAGGCTCAAGCCGAATGCGACACCTATAGTTGGATTTGGCGGGAGCACTCTGACTCCTTAAAGTTAAGTAGAGCTCCCAGTAACCTTTGGCGAAGGGACAACACAGTCCTTCACTTTATCAATATCCTGGTGGTGAACGACAACTCCGCCTACAACGCGATACTAGTAAGACACATTATACATAGGCTAAAGACGGTCGTGTCAACCAACCATCTGCATATAATGTTCCCTACTCTTATCGGAGTGGGGCAGGTTCGGGGAGGCAGTTTTCCTCTAGGGAGTGTTACCACAGAGCCCTACAGAGAGTGGTAGGGGTGAGTGTAGTAAGAACTATTGAAAAGAAGACAGTGCCAAGTGAGGTTGTCCATGGGGCGGCACCTGTAAGATGTAAGTCTATAGACTAGATCTAAGTCCTTCTTAAAGAGAAGTTGAGCGAGGTAGAGGAGAGCCTATCGAAGAATTGAAAGTAGTACCCTTGCGGAGCGACACACAAACTTTTAGTAATGGAACCGTCCTAAGTCTAGGGTAACGTGCGAGTGTTGTAGAATTCGTATGAAGAAATGCTGACTTGTTTGCTTGGTCCCCCGATGACATGCTGAGGACAGATCCAAGTATCATTATCTATAGACTTAATGTCGACTGGGACCATGAACGAAGAGCTTTTAACCATTAACGCAACGAGGTTATTGTCGAGCAAGTAAACGAACTACTAAAAACAAGGTTCATTGAAGAAGTGCATTACCCCGAATGGTGATCCAACGTCATTTTGGTAAAAGAGAAAAATGGGAAAGGGAGGACGTGCATCAACTTCATTAATCTCAACAAGGCATGTCCTAAAGAAAACTTTCCATTACCTCGCATAGACTAATTAGTGGATGTGACAGCAGAGCATGGGCTGCTAACTTTCATGGACGCCTATTCCAAGTACAACCATATCATGATGCATCTCGACAATCAAGAGAAGACGTACTTTGTCACCAGCAGAGTCTTGAATTGATACAACGTAATTACTTTCGACCTTGATGAAAGACGAGACGCAACCCACATAAGACTGGCTCGCTACAAGAGCCAAATTACCAAGTACTACAGCTCTCATGTAAAGGTAAAACTCTTCCAAATCGACGACTTAGTGTTGAGGAGGGTGATGACAAACACTAAAAAACTCAATAGTGAAGTCCTAGGGAGAAATTGGGAAGGATCATAACAGGTCGCCAATGTGGCACGCCAAGGCATCTACTACCTCGAGTACATGGACGGGAATAAGATCCCCCATCCTTGGAACGTTGAACACTTTAAAAAGTACATTCCATAAAATGTACTTCAGGTTATTAATGAATAAAAACAACTAAGTGTTATTTTTTCCTTCTTTCAAAGGCTATCTTAATTGAAGTATATTGATGTTATCAAAAACATAAATTGGGGGTGAGCATAATAGAGAAATAATCAAAAGCTTTCATTCATTCAAAATTCAAAATTTCCAAGTTACAACCTAATGGAAAAAATAAAGTTAGCAAGGTAAAAAGTTCCAAAAAGAGAAAGCAACAAAAGATACTTGTCAAGGCCCCCTTGAGCTACGCCTACTAGAAGTTAGCCGGTTTAGTACGGCTTGGGCAGGAGTTGTCCTAGGTTGAAGGGCCTGGTTTCTCATAGGCACACCTTGGAAAATACGGGAGTCGTAACATGTAGCTTGGGCTGGATCGCTGGGAAGTCCAGATTCAAAGGCTAACAAGGAAGGTCGGGAACTTTCTCTGTACTGCTGGAATAAAGAGACCGAAAAAGGAGAAGAAGGTTGCCATAGCTAACCCTTTCCAAAATTTGGTCTGGTGCCCAACCAATGACAACCTCACTTGCGTTATTATCAAAAATCACGAAGACCGGAGAGCCGTTCACTAGTTTAGCCAAGTAAGAGTCATTTTTCAACTTTTTTTCAGTAGAAGCCAACTATCTGCGAAGGCGAGCGATTGTAGACAAGTCCTCTTGGTGCGTACGGGTAGCAAGATTACGTGCCGCTTAAGTGGAACTCCGAAGGTCGACCAAGGAAACCTCGACAACTCGTTGAGCATCTCGGGCCTGTGCCAGTTGCCACTCAAGCTTATTAGAGCCGGAGGACCAGGAGGAGCGGGTGTGACACAAATCAGTATAAAGATGATAGGATGCCAAAGCAAAGTGCATGAAGGTCTGCAAGTACAAAAGTAACAAGTTGACATACATAGATAGAAATGTGGCTAGATAAAAAAACTTGAGTTATCATACCTCGTGCATCCAACGGGTCCCTTCCATTAAGACTTAGGAGGCTTCTTCTAGAGGAAAGAGAGTTGAAGAAGTTTCCATTTTACTTCATAGATTAAAGCCAAAGGTCTTCTCCTCTAGTGGGTTCAAAGTAGAACGGTACGACCCTGATCGTATGTAAGAGTCAAATCAAAGAGGAAGGTCGCATAAAGGCGTCTGGAACATGCAAGAGCTAGCCTGAGCTGGAGAAATGGTGTGATCGAATCCATGATCGGGTCCGTCAAACTCAAGATTTTACTCGATGTCTAAGTCCTCCGGAACCTTGGAAAGAGCAAGGTCTCGGTCTTCACTAGATGGAAGAAGACAACCCCTAAAGTTGAGATCCACGGTCTCATCGGTTTGAGGCCTAATAAAAGGGTGAGAAGTTCGGCGGGCCACGACATCAAAGACACACCACAGTCAAGGCTCAAAGTCCATGACAGCTAGACACAAGTAAAATTTGTTAGCCAACATTTCCACTACAAGCATGTGAACTAAAAAAATTTAGTTGTATACCTTGAGCGGATCCCTCATACAGGACGGTGAGTTCGAATCCAAGTCAACCGACATAGTCAAATCAGGAAGAAGGTTCTAAAGCGCCAATGAGTCAATAGTTAAGTACTACGCGCTGCGATTAACCTCTTTAGGGTATGTCATAACAAGCTCATAAAACTACAATACCCGACAGTTGGGACTCAACTTCCTATGCGTTAGAGATGACGCAAAAAACATAAGTACAATGCCAAAAGGTAAATATGAAAAGGTGAAAAGAATGGTACCATATGTTCCAAAGGCGATGGAAACTACCACTGAAGCTTCGGCACCCTTCGACGATAAACTACCCTTCTTTCCACACCTTCTAAAAGTTGGGGCATGCTACCAGGGAAGAAATTTTACTCTTAGAAGTCAGGTAACATCCCACCGTAAGATCAAGATGTTGTTAGAAATGGTATAGTGAAAGGAGGTCCATTGCCCTGAAGGGATCCTTGAAGCTAGTGTAGACAAGAGGCTGTGGACGTAAAAAAAGACATTACAGACATTGGGAGCCAGCTGTGCCAGATCGAACCCAGTCATACTTAAAATTTCCTAAAGATAAGGTATAAGGGACAACCAGACCCGTCTTCAAACATTGTGGTATAAAGTGTCACCTCATCCGGAGGAGGTTGGGTGTATGTCTCTAAGTCTAGTGGAAGTCGAAGCATAATCTCCGAAAGGATAAGGTACTGGATTCTAAATTGATCCTAGTTTTCTTGAGTCAAAATGGATGTGACCAATTGAGACGTTGATCCTACAACCTAAGCCTTTTGTCGAGTCCTCTTGAGAGAGGAGGAAGCTCGGGGTGGTATGACTCAGTCTCATAGTCAGGTCAAGGATCCATAAGAACAAAGACAAAGAATTATCTGCGAATAACAAGGTTATGAAAAAAAGGGCAAGTCTCTTAAAAAGAGAGCCTAAGTAACTTACAAATTCAAAAAGAGGCTAAAAAAAAGAAGCAAGTCTTTGTAAAAATAGCCTAGGTAGCCTAAAAGTTTCAAAAAGTGCTTAAACAGTAAAGTTTTTGTAAAAAGAGCCTAAGTAGCCTAAAGTAGGCCGAAACCCCCCTCAGGGTCGTTCATGGTGGCCATGACCCTCCTAGGAGTTGGCCAATCCGACTAATTCTAGGGCCCGGCTAGAGTAGGTACGATCCCTTGAGGGTCAACGGTGAAGGACATGACTTCTACAAGAGTCGACCAAGTCCCAAGTAACATCTAGAACCATAGTCTCGTTAGGTGCCATGGATGGAAGTTACAACGAGTAGGTCTAGATCCTTTAAGGATGGGTTGTGGAGGTTTGTACTCTCCCTCAAGAGTCGACTGAGTCCAAAGTGACGACTAGATCTACTGATAACGGCCAGAAGTTACATTGTAAGGGCCAAGACCCCCTTTATGGGCGAGCCGGGGAGGTGAGAACCCGTAAGAGTTGACAAAGACCACAACCGACCTCTAAGGAGATCAGTAGAGAGAGCCGACACCAAGAAGGTCTGTCGTTGAAGTTAGGACTCTCATGTTGACAAGTCAACCAAGTCCAAGTAACATTTAGGAATGTCCCACACGTTGGGTGCTTCATCCCGAAGTTGCACCAAGAAGGCCACACCCCTAAGGAGTCGGCCATGTAGGTGAGAATCTTCAAAGGTTGATCGAGTCTAAGTAACTCTAGAGTCAAGGTCGTTACACTTCCTCAGATAACGGTTAGGAGTTACGCCAGTATTCATTCTCGACTTAATGGCGGACGTTAGTAACGAGTAGCCATTAAGCTGTCATTAAGTGAGCCTTCTCCATTTCAAGCTAAGTTGAACTACGCTGACCAACCTTGTAAGCTATTCTAAGTCCTAAAGTATTCTAATTTACTCTCCTAAAAGATCTTAGTTACTTAGGCATCGGAAGCCCTGTGGCTCACACCACAACGGTGTGTCTAAAGTTTTTTTTTTATTTTACAGCTTCTCGTCCTCGGTAAAACAAATCTTTACCGTTGATCCGTTGACCATTTTTCGACATCAACACTTGGAATTCATTACTAAATATGTAAACAAGTGATCAATCTAAAACTTTCAGTTAATAGATTGGAGTAAATTTAATTATATTAAATAACCAAAAAAATGAATCCATTATGAATCTTTAAAGACTAATAGCGTGTTGTCAAAACTTTTTTTTTTTAGATTACAACAATAAGGAGTGGGGATTTGAACCGGTGACCTCATGGTCCTGGGGCTTTATAGTAATTTTGTTCAACTACGGCTCTTTTCACACTAATTGTCAAAACTCCATGGAAAAATACTCATTTGTTTTGTCTCTCAAAAGTGAAAAATATTTCTCCCTTGTTACTCTATCTCGTCTCTATGCCTCAAACTCTCATATTCTTAGCATTAACCATTTAAAAGTACAAGTGTTGAAGGACTTAAGATTAAGTAACTTATATTATGATAGAGCTGTTACGATATGTATCTGCTTCTTCGACATGATCATCTTCAACCTCCATTCAACAACATTTTCTCCTCATTAGTGATTCTTTCTCTCTCTTAGTTGATTCATATAGTTTTTCATGACATTAAACACTCTAAACGAACAAGCCTCTGACCCCAATATTGGATTGGAAGCTATATGGACAGTAGTCGGGTTGTCATAATACATAACAATCGTGGTAATAGGTATGTGTAGGTCGGTGAGAAGAGATGCAAGCCAAATAATCGCATGAGCAGTTGAAGCAAAAGGCTGATATTCAGCATCACTGAAGGATCTGACGATGGCGGTTTATTTCTTGAATTTTCAAGAAACAATAGCTCACTATGGATTACTCAATAGTGGGTTGTAGATTTTCGTGTGTCGAGGCAAGATGCCTAATTAGAATTAGCATAGGCTCGTATTTGAAAGGATATAGTTGACTATAGAAGGATCCTTAATCTAGGTGCACTTTTAAGATGTCAATTAAGGTGCAGAACAACAAAAAGCTGAGCTTTATTGTGTTAAAACACATCTTGACATAAGCGATTAACAACAAAAGTGATGTTCGTCCTCGATTTTCAGTAAAATAGCTTGCCTATGAGACAATTATACATTGTAATGTTGGTTAGATTGTTTGCATCATATTTTCTTAGCTTGACTCGAGAACTCATTCGTATGGTTTATAGTTTAGTACCAAGTAATCTGACTTCCTCTACTAACTGAAGAGTGTACTGTCAATGTATGAGATATATACCAAGAATGGATCAAGATAACTCAAGTCCAAGGAAAAATTTCAAGGAGCCAAGTGTTGGGGGTTGTACCCTAAAGTCCTAGTAGTTTGTATTAAAGAATGAGCATTTAGTGTTAGACATTTAATGTTAAATTTTAGTTATTAATAGTAGTTATTATTTTCATTAATTGTGCATTTCATATTCAAACGTCATTCAACTTTACCATATTAATTGGATTAATGTCGATATGCCCATTTATTTGAATGTACGTTCGGATTAGTATATAGAACATATAAGTGGATTTACTTTCAAGTCAATAACCTAAGACGTATATAGTATATAGACTAAAGCTATGACGTCGAAGTGCTGGTAACATTGTTGGTGCAGCCCACTTTGCATTCTAGTTGTTCATGCAGAGACATGTATGTGAGGGTGCTTATGTAAAAAGAAGTTTTTGCATAAGACGAGACTAGACAAATTATGATAAAGCTAATTCTTTTATAGACTTGCATTAACTACTTCATTAAGAATGATGGTATGTCAATGTGATTATAATTCTGAGTAGGTTGTGAACTTCTACTTTATGAAAATGTCATTTGATGTACATGGGTGAGACTAGACAAACAACGCTCGGTCATTAAGCCTCCTACATTGAGGATTGTCGTAGTGAGTGGTTGGGAACACAAAGGCAGAAAAAGGAATTCACGCCTTCTTTAATATTGAGAAGGAAGTAGAGTTGTTCCAAAGAACTTATTATAAGGTATGAATAAAGGGATTCTACCTCTTAGTTAGAACATCTATTTATCTTTGTTATAAATAACTGATTGTGTATGGCAAGTTTTGCATTTTCATTGGCTTGGGAGGACACTAGTTTAGTGTGGGGCTATAAACACTTGTTCATTAGAAAAATCAGGGACACTTAAGGAGAAAGATGTAATCACAGGGGTAGAATAGATATTTTGACCCAATTGTGAATTACAAACATGCTTGTGAAGGATCATATGATAGATGACCAGGTCGTTGACACTAACTTGTTCTATAGTGCAAGAGAGATTAGCACAAGCTTTTAATGGAATAAACGTGGTGTTAACAAATAGGGATTGGATCCTAAGTTATTGTGCTTTTCAACCTATAGGTTCACCAATTCCCCGGTCAGCTCATAATTATTGGTACACTATTTTATTAGAGAATGAATTTGAGAATTCAAGTCCGTGGATTAATTATGTGGAACATAATTAATAAGAGTGTTAAGTTTAATGGTTAAACTTAATTAATTAATATATTAGATATATTTATTTAATGTTTATTGAATAAATATTAAGAAGGGTAGGTTAATTTATTGGATAAATTAATTATAAAAAATTATTAGATGATTATTAATTGAAAGAACTTATTTGCTAATATGTTGGGCCTATTAATTTAATAATTCACTACTACAAATAAGGGAATAGGTGTCGGTCAAACAAATTTTTTTTCAAAAACACGGATATTTGGTGTCGGTCA
>JBBMEG010026286.1:6494-24029 GCA_037832605.1 Cyclanthera cordifolia
ATTTCATTTACAAAAAAACAATTATTTGAAAGTTATTTCATCCGATCTCTTTTTGGGTAGCATTTAATTTCTCATGATTTATGAAATTAAAATTTATATTTATTCAAATTATTTACATATAATTTTGTCTTATCTTCAAAAATATATGTAAATAATAATCAATTTTCATATACTAAAATAAGTAGATATTTTTATAGCATTTTTGAATTTTATTTTTTTATATATATATTAAAAACACAAATAAAATGTAAATATTAAATTAATAAAAATATTGTGTTAAAAGCAGTTGAAAGAATTTTAATTTTATTTTAAAAACATTAATGGAAAAGTAGATACGAAAATAACAAAAATTAAATGTTAATATACTAAATTTTGGCTTAAATTTTCGAAATAAAAACACGAAATAAATATAAAATGAGGTTAAAAAAAATAGTGTATAGTAATTAAAGAAATTGAGTAAATAGCATATTAAATTTGAAAATTTGAAAATGAATTATCAAACTAAACTCAAATCTTTAATGGGTTACAGTGTTCAACTTCCAAACCGATGTACACGACGTTCAACGAGTAACGAAAAGATCGTTCGATTTATGTAACGACGACGAGGAAATCGGCGACGCCATTGAATCCAGTCCGGCAACCATTGCTCTGACCACCGTCGGCGATCATTATTACATCAGCTCCGAAAACACAGACTGCCAGCTCGGCCAAAAATTAGCCATCAATGTCATCGCCGCCAGATCCAACGGTCCAGTTACGTCCATCGCAACTCCACCAACATCCGGCGGTGCTCCGGGTTCACAGCCTACACCCGGCGGAAACGGCCCACCGAACTCCTCTGCATCCACCGTCGCCGCCGCTCTCTCCGCCGCGGTGTTTGGCCTTGTTTTGAACTTCTTCTAGATGCTTCTGTACTTTGACTGGTTCTTTCTTTAATTATGTTTTTATTTTTATTTTTTTGTGTTATTATTTGAGTGGTTGGCTGTGGCATTTGTAGGTACAGTCATATTTGTGTCCACGTGTTCTCTTGTATTTTGTCGTTTTGTTATTCTTATCCATACTTTTATAAATAAATAAATAAATAAATTATTTAACATTCATACTTTTTTTTGTTTTTTTCTCCATTATAATTATATTACTATTTTAGAATTATACTATTCAATACAAGATATTGAACGTTTTTTATTAAAAATTAAAGAAATTACTCAACATTTCAAATTTTCATTCACCTATTTTAATTACAGTATCTTCTTAAAAATAATTAAACTGATTGAATCTATCAATGAATTAATCGAGTGTATCAATTCAACTATTATTCAAGGTTATCAATTGAATTATTGATTGAAAGCTATTAGGTGAAGTTAAATTGTTGATCGTAGCCTATCAGCTAAAGGTACGAGAGTATTTTGGTTATATTACAAAACGTTCTATTTTTCTGCTATGTAAAAAATATTTGCAAAATTTTGTTGTACATTTTTTTTTTTTGCTACACATGAAAAATCTCCTAAAAACTATAACAATGGAAGACTATCTCTGATATTGATTAAAGATTGTTTGTGATATCAGTAAAAGACAATATACATACAAATTTAAAATTAAAAATTACATGTTGTATTGATTGAAATTATCACGTGTATGAGTTTTTTTCGTTTTTTACTAGACGCTACATACAAATTTCTTTTCAAATTTTTTTTTTATATAATTTATTATTATTATTATTATTATACATGAAAAATCCACTTTTCTTTTAAAATATTAATTTCTTTTCTCCGAAAATATAAGATAACTCGAAAAAATAGTTAAATAACCTTCTTTATGAAAAAAAAGAAAAAGTCTAATACTTGATTTATCTAAAATTCTTTTATAAATACATATGTGTGAAAATCTTAAGGTCTATTTGCCACGTGTCTTCTATTAAATTCCAACTTAATTTTTTCCAACATCTTTATTTTCTTTGAACGCGATTTTAATTATTTAATAACTTTAATTGAGACGGACTATATATTGTAAGTCAAGATTTTAATTATTTAATATCTACAACCATAGCTATCACAACCAAATATAAGATATTTTATTATTTAGCTTTATGTTTAATTGATTTTTTTTATTGTTGAAATAAATTACGTGTTAAATAGTTGGGGTGAGATGAGAATACATTTTAATAATTTACTACATTTTATATATATAAATCAATTATTTTGAGATTGAACGTTCGCCGTGTTCATTCTTTCAATTCAAGATTGATAAATTTAAAAGAGGTTAGTTCATAAATCAACTAAATCAATTGTTATAAGTGAGGAAGTGTTAAAAGTCATTTTATTGGATCATTAGGAATGACATAGTCGGTTGAATGCTTGAGCTCTTGAGGTGTACTCCCTCGAGATCTTTGGTTCGAGATCTATCTGTGACATTAATTTGCAGTATTGAACAAATTAGGTAAGATTTTCATGATTGATATATTAGCATTCACTCAATTAATGTTCAAGTTCTCGTAGTGCTTTATAGGTAGAGTTTGTTGTCCCCTTCTCCAACTTATATTTTTTAAGAAAAACTCATTTAGTGATTAAAAAAAAAAAAAAAAATCATTTAGTAGCTCATTGAATGCCTCTGGAAACTCTTGCCATAATTTTTTTTTCAATCCGCTTGCCAATATAGACGATGGATCTTGCCTAACTGATATAGATACTGAAGATTAGTTCATTTGACCATGTTGTATATACATAATATCGTATGAGATATTGTAAATGGCATCTCAACATATGAAAGAAATTGTATTGGATTCAGTTTGTGCATTGTTGTAGCTGAAGCTTACAATAGTGAAGTAGTTTTGCAACTTCTATTGGTAGATAAAAATTCTCTCCACCCATATAGTTATAAAGAAAAACTTCATGGATACACTCAATTCAAATTAAATGTTATTACTCTAAGTTTGCAGCTAAAGTTATTAGTGGATATTGAAGATGGGCTTGTAACAACCACCCTCTCATTAATCTACAATATTAATTATATAATTAAATACAATATTAATTAATTAAGTTTATATAAAACTAGTGCAATCTAAAATATAATTATAAATATAATAATTTTCAAAAAATTGGTTAAAAAATTAACAAATGTAATTATTATTATATTAATGAATAGTATAGCATACTTTCCTATAATATAATATTTATAATAAGGATTATATATATATATATATATATATATATTTATTTATTTATTTATTTATTTATTTTATTGTCAGTTCTAATTTCTTGTGTTGTGTTAGTTTCCCTTCCGTTGTCTAGTGCGGAAGAGAGAAATGGAGGGAAGAAAAATAAATCAGAGCATTAATCAAGCTATAAAATAATCGACAAGAATTTACAGAACTGGAATATACAACCTCAAGGATTTTAATATTACTCTTAGGCTACAACGTTACATCTACTATTACAGAGTCGTATATCAGTACATAAGCATTCTTTTATCATCAATTTGTAAACAAAAACTTAGCTTCATAATAAGAGCTTAGCTTCATAATAAGAGCCACTAACCCTTCAAGTAAAAGTATCTTCACGATCTCCCTCAGCAGTTTCACCTTCCTCCAAGTTACTGAACTCTAAGAAATGGGTGGGACGGTGATCTTCGTGATAGTACTCGCGTGGCGTTCCGAGTTTTACCCCGTATTTCATGCCCGCTGTATGCTTCACCCCCATGAAGTTGTAGTTCCAGGGACCATTATCAGGAATCTAACAACAGAAGGTAATTGAGCAATCAGTATCAGCTTCTTTCATGCACAAAGAAGAGTGATCCAAAAGATTCAGGGGGGGGGGGAGGAGGAGACTTTACCATGTAGAAGCCAAAGAAGCGGTCGCTCAAGAGCATCTGCACTTTCTCGTAATGAGTCGGGAGGTAGCCGTGCGGATTGCTTCCGGTGTCCTTGTTTACACGACCCCACTCGTAACCCGACGGGGTTAGCTTATACGCAGTTAATGAGCAAGAGCCAGGAGTAAAACTGCAGGTCAAAACTATGCATTTTTCACCATCCCATTGCTTGTTGTTCTCCAATACCTTAGCATGATTTGTGAGATCCTGCAAGATGTAACCAAAACACCAATTAATAATAAACTCAATCTATAAATACCTGGTCAAGTTTATTTCTGCTTGAGTGGGTCCGAATCACCCGCACAAATACCAACATTGAGCTCTGATACATGTTAAGATAGTATGGGTTCCACCTCAAATCAATTGATGGTAGTGATGTTGTGAATCACCCGCACAAATGCCCACACTAGCTCTGATACATGTTAGATAGTATGGGTTCCACCACAAATCAATTAGTGGTAGTGATGAAAATAGATCATATATCTTATAAAGATATTGGAGACTCCTCACATTTCCATTTACAATCTTCTATTGTCCGTGAAGCTCAAATTCTCTGACTAACAAAAAAAAAGAGGGGGAAAAATGAGTGGAACCTGTGGGGACAATTGTGGAAGTTCGTTTGGCTGTGTGTGCATCCAACCCAACGGCTCCAAATCATTCAAGAAGTCGTGCTCAGGAAGAGCTGTAGGAAGATTAACTTGCTGATGTGTCCCCCACTGAGGTGGCATTACAATACAGCGTATTTCTTTAACCTGAGGATTATCTGGGGGACTAATTCCATACAAATATCCAGATATTTGAGTCCGTAGATCTGCAATGCAGATGAATTTCTTCAAGATGTTCTTTGGCATGATGTAAGTGTATCCAGTTTCCTGTATAACCCATTGCGATTCAGAAGTCGTCCAAGAAAAAAACAAGAAAATAATTTTACGAGCATATAGTAAAGCGGAAAGAAAGTGTGATTTCAGTCCTCGCCTTTATATCTTCTGAATTTACGTAAATATGATTCACACGAAGATAGAGATTCGTGGCTGATATTGCTCTCACACGCCAATCAGTTTTGGATCCAAATGCAGCCTGCTCATACGGACTCGTCGTTGTGACGATAAGTTCATCACCGTGCACATTTGTAGTCCTTGTTGTTACTGCTGTTAGTTGACTTGCATCTTTGGCCTGAAAGAAAAGGCGACATAACATAGAGAAGTAAGGAACAGAAAGAGCAAGAACACGTCATCTTAAAACTGAAAAACATAGTAAATAAAGAACCTGTTTCTCAATCTCAGCTATCTGTTGTCTTTGTTGGGAGGGTGGAGTTATCTCAGCCCCAAGTATGATATCACGAATCTCAGATTGTGTTAGGGCCGATGTGTTCACATTGTTCTTCTTAGCATAATCCGATAAAATAAGATCTCTTAAAGCAACCTCAACCTATACATTGAGGTAAAAAAAAATGAAGCAATGAAGTTCCACAAACGTCTGATATTTTAAAAGCATAAGAACCCATTCATTAATTAAATTGGAAAATTTAAAATGAAATAGGGAGGGATAAAAAATAACAAATGAGGGATGTAAAATAAAATTACCTTCATCCATTGGTCATCTGTGAGAGAAGGCCAGATGTGGTGGGGCTCTGTAATGATTGTTTTGTCTGGCTTTAGCAACATTTTAGCCTTTTCATTATTCACGTGAAGAGCACGCAAGATGAGAATTAGACGGGAAAATGCAGTATATGATGAAATACTCTTCAACCAATCATCATAAATATTGAAGAGAACCATCTGGGGCTCAGTAGCTTTCAAAATCAAGTCACCAAATTTCTCAATCTTCAAGCATGCCTGGAATGGAAGTTGCAGCTCACTTCCTTTGATAACTATATTGGGAAAATCGAGCAAGTGAACCTCCAATGGATCAAGCATTCCCTTCCGAGTCACAATAATTTGTTTTGGCTGTTCTTCAACGGGTAAAGATCGTACAAGGGCAGCAACTTCTTCTGCTGTTTTCCACTTGGCCAACTGACCGAGACGCTTCTGTCCAGCCCACACACTTGTGTGGATGACCTGTAAAATCAAAGTAATAAGTTACAAAAATAACTGGAATCAAATAAAGAGAAGTTCCAATTGAAAAGAACAAACCTTCAAAAACAGTTGCCCTGTCCTTGGGTTGAATATAAAAATGGCACCGTTGATGGGTTTGGTAGTAAGATTTCCTTCGAATGTCTTGTGAATTGTGACACGATACACATTAGTATCATCAACAAACCATATAATTTGATTGCTGAAGATCTCTCCATAATTTTGTGATGACAAATACGGTTCTGTAGGCTCAGAAGAATATAACTGCAAACCTTTGCGTATACGCTCCCTCAGAACATATAAGGCTGGATTTGACTGTATAAGACCAAATAGTTAGTGACAAACATTTTCATAAGGTTAACAAGATGACGACCAAGAACACTACAGTTGGATGAATGGTGTACCTTCATGATCTTGTTTATTGCTTGAGCCAATAACGGTTTTGAGCCAGGAAACCAGTTTCCAAATGCAGAATGTAAATTATAGGCAAGATCGAGCCCTATCATTACACCTGCAGTTGATTCACGTTTGTTAATTTATATAGATAATATCAAACCTTGACAAAATGAAAGAGAAGAAAATAAAAACTTACCAGTGGGAGATGGATATATAGACATATTGTCTGTAGTGTAGTCCATGAATTTGGCACGGGTGTAGCGCTCAATATCGTGAGAATCATAATCACCCCAACGAAGCTGCACATCAATCCAGTACTTGTTACTTGGTTTTTGATCAAAAACATCCTTGGACTCAGCGACAAGACTAGGCTTTGACATGGGCCATCTATGGGCAGCAAAGAGTAGAACATCGGCACAAGAGCTGTTCATTTTGTAACTTTTCCGCGGATGGATTGTTTCCTTCTGCACAGTTTCAATTTCCAACGCATCCAACTCCTGATCCAAAACCTGACAGAGATCCATGACAACACTCTCATGGACCTTCTGCCACAAATGAGCTCGGAAAATCTGAATGAGGGAGATTTTCAAAGTCGGGATTTTTCCATGCATGAAAATTCCAGTAAGATCTAACTGCACTTGAAATCCCACATAAACATTTGCCCTGTTTATGGTTGGTGACCACCAAAGAGTAAACCTACGGTTAGGAATTTGGTTAAGACCTGATCTCTGTGCATTCGTCAGCTTTTTATACTTCATAGATTCTTCAAATCCAGATGCCTTCTCCCAGAAGAGACCCTCCCAAGTTGGGAAGCTGAAATCAGAAAACAAGCAAGCTGAGCAATATACATTCCATTGATGAAATCAACAATTATTCAGTTATTATTAATCCTCTCAAATAAATTATCAAGTCAGTCAACATTATCTTTCATCCGCCTTTAACTAACATCAAGACTAAAAATATCATTCCAGTGCAAATTTATAGTATAATTGAGGTAAAGAAAAAATCTGAATAATCAAAATAGGCTTTCATAGCGTTAAACTTAAATTATTCCAAATCAAGAATATAACTTACTATGTTCCTTTGAATAGCGTATGTTCAAGAATGCCCTCGACACCTCCAAGTGCTTGAATGACATCTGTTCTGTAGTTGTTCAGGTTCCACAATTTCCCATCATGTCTTTGGTGCGTCCACCAAAAAGGGTTTTGTTTCAAGACCTGGTATTGTTTAAAATCTGTGCGGACCCTCCAACCTTTGTCATATGCCAAAGTGTGGCGATCTTTTTGAAATAAAGTATTGATTCGTGGAATTCCCCTGTCCCAAGAATCCTATATAACACCATCCAATCACAACATTACTTATATACTATTATTATTTTATTTTTTTTTGACCTAAAGAAGAAAACTATAAAAATTCTTTTTGCTCTACAAAAATATAATATTGGGATCATTTCTATCAAGTAATAATTTAATGCAGGGACTTCTAAACACCAAAACAAATTAGACCAAAATATAATAATAATGGGAGAGGAAAGCAGAAATTACTTCCAAATCTTCAAGTGTCAACCGCCTATTTTGTGCCTGCGCTTCTTGCCTCTTCAGAGCATATTCAGCCCAAACCCGTTGTGAATCTATGAACTCACTTTCCCAAGGCTGTAGAAGAATTCAAACTTCATCAAATGTAAGCAAAAGATGAAGCAGTTCATGCACACTATTCTCAAGTCAGCATATCAGTGGATGAGAAAATGAATATCACCTGTATATATCGGTAGAGGTTAGGAATAAGCTGATCCTCTTCGTGGCTCATTCCACTTCTGAAATGGGTTACACCAACATCTGTCTGCTGACTATACCGAAGATCACTTTGTGGGATTAATATGTGACCCATAGAAAGCATGCCAAGGCCCCCAATTTCCTTCGGAGTATAGAAAATAACGGGAGGAAACCTGAAGCAAGAACAAAGTTCATAAAAATTATCATTTCCGTCTTTAATATAAAACAACACAGCAAATAGCAAATCATTTTACCTGCTGGGCATCTTTGAATTCAACCCAATCTTAATACGAGTTTGAATTTTATTTTCACATTTAACCAGCAAGTCCAGCAGTTCTTGTGTGTGGACAGTTGCCTCACGGAAGTAAGTCATGAGACCTAACACAATGAGAAAAATAAGAACATTGAAGTGGATTTACATGCTAACACCAGCTCCCCAACCCCAAAGCAACAAAGAACTATGATCAAAGTTGTACCAATCAGAGCAGTATTCCATTTGTTCACAATTTTCGTGAATGTCGTGGACCCTGAAGACATAAGAATTTGCCTAACACGATTTTCGAACACCTTCATGTGCTCATCATCAACCCTTAAGAAGGCTACAGAAGTTCTTTCTTTTGTCAGTTCATTCTGCAGATTCCAAACTCCGTCTTTTGTGTTGCTGAATGCTTCTTGTGTCATTCTAATTTTGGGAAGTATCCGTACTTCAAACCCACACCTACCATCAAATAGATAGATAGTAACGAATAGAGAACATTAATGGAATGGTCACAAAATACAGTTTGAAAATGTCACTAATGTGTTTGAAATCCTGAACATTGTAAGCTTCTAGTTATTAATCTTGGTGGATACTCTCCATAAAATATTTAGGTCGCAACAAAGAAAGAAAACTTGAAACAAGGTGCATAATTTTTTTTCAAGGGGACATTTAAGTGCAAGGAAAGGTAAAAAAATAACAAAATAAAAGATGCATACATGCTGAAAAGCAGGTTAGGATTGTCCTTGCTATAAACAGAGACAAAGCCGTTCTCCCATTCTAAAGTTGTGACACTGCGAGGAAGACGGTTCTTCATATCCCAGAAAACACTTCTTCCAAGATTTACTGCAAACGGGAAAAAGAATTGATTCATTAAAAAAATGTTCGTGCATACGTATGTATATGACGGAAAATAGGTTTGGTATTGATAAATGGCCAAGGATATTATAAACTAAAGGCATGGGGAAGGGGTGTACCATCATGTTTCATGAGCCTCATTCTTGCATCTCTTGGCCAGCACTTCTTGTTATTATATCCAACCATATTTTCATTGTTTGGATCGGGGTGCTCAGTGAGATATCTCTGAATAAGGTCTCGAGCCTCTTCATGAGTAAAGCGGAATAAGATATGTATTTTGTCTATGTATCGAGAATATAACCGAATTGGATGTCGTGTCTCCACCTCTGTATCCCAGTAAGTAATAAATTCATTTGGCATCTGTGGTGGGCCAGCAATTTCACTGGCTCGGGTCAATCCGAGAAGCAACAGATCAAGCACAAGTCCATAATATTGAACAACAAAAGAAGCAAACTGAAGACCACGTATCAAACCATATGAATTTGTGTGGCTCATATCTTTGTAAGACAAGACAACGTTATTCTTTGCAGTCACATAATCAGCAATATTATGGTCAAGAACCAAACGAAGAAGCCTGCACATATTCAAGAAAACAGAATGAGTATATATGTATATGGTTCATGAAGTTGAAACTTCCTTTGAACCCATTCAACCAACAGCCCAGAAACCTATAGAATACTCACCTATTTAACATTGTTAAATCTATCTTCTCAAAGAACTTCTCAAACTTTGTCTGAAGCATCACGACACACTGTCCATCACCTGTATCCCATATACCTTGTAGATTGTTAATACCCTGGCACCACTTATAGACCAAAAGCGGTGGTGGTTCTGAATCTGCAGGCTTGATCCAATTGGGAAACAAATGGCGTTTGTCACCTTCATACCATAGATACTGATCAAGATATGCGTCTGTGATCTTCTCAAGAGGCTCAATCTCATAAACCGGTATGAGGTAACTGTACAAATCCATAAACTCTATGCCAACCTGCAAAAATACCATATCAGTAAATGTTGATTGACATGTGAAAAACGCTCATAATCAGTTAATAACAAGCCAAGTAAAAGAAGAAACAAACACTTACCTCTTTGAAGGCACGTTGTGTGAGTAGGTGACGCTTAATACGAGATAAGGCTTCATGTGGGTTATCATAAGCTTGTTCAATGAGACCTAATTCTTCTCGCTGTAGTTGATTTAACCTCACAGCCACACTATAGGATTCCTTCAACCTCTCTAAGGCAAGGATCAACAATTTTGTATCATGCTTGTAAGACAATGGAGGAAAAGGAATAGGAGAGAACTTTCTTGACTCCAACCAATGCACAGTCGTTGAATAAATGGCGACGGCTTCCTCAGGTGTGACATATGGACCATCTTTCAAATAATTATGTTGTCGTTCCTGCAAGATGAGAAAGGAACTAAGACACTAGTAACTGTAATAAGTTAGAAGGCCATAGGTTCATAGCAGAAATACTACTCTAACCATTAGAAAAAAGTACATAACAAAATGAGGACAATTAAGAAGAGAACAAACCTGCTCTGCCTTTAACCACAGACGAGTCAATCTTCCAAGATTCTTTCTACAAACAGTCTTATCAACTGTGGCACCTCTTCTGATACGTTCTCGATTGTAATGAGCAACATTTGTCCACCAATCAGCTTTTGACTTGACATAACGAAGAATCATATTTTCAATAGGAACTGGCAAACCAGGAACCTGAACAAAACCCAAAGATGCAATGAGTATTTAGATGGAGAAAACATGAGAAGAAATGAAAGACACACCAAGAGATTATTACCTTCCAAGGAATATTTGCTTTCCAACATCGCCATGCCTCACTTAGGTGTTGGAGGATGGTTCGAGCTTTATTTTGCTTAATGCCCTCTGCACAAACATTATTACATCATTAAAGAAGAGAGAGCAAACAACAGGTAAATACAGAAAAATTAAGTAAGTAACACATACTGAAGAGACAAACATGGAAATTTAACTTCATACCAGGCATAGCATCAAGAACATCATGCATTACTGCTGCTCGGAGTTCCAAATCAAAATGACTTTCAACACGTTGTTTAGTGACAGTCTTCGCCACTCCTTTTGAATGTCTTCCTTCAAATTGCCGAGCAAGCAAATTTCCTAGCCATCGTTCAAGGAGAGGGACAATACCACGGAGAAAAAATAGCCAGACTCTCCACATTGGTGCCCAAACCCCACATCCAGGCCCTTTTCCCACTGGTCCAGTATTGAAGCGATAGTATATCAAGTGCTTCAAATCTTTGCACATTCTAATTTGACGCATAAGTCTGTACTTGTACCTATACATTCCAGTGAGTTGGCCAACATGTGAAAATATATATTGTAGGCCATCAGCCAATTGAAATGCATCGACATTGCCCAAACGAAATTGAACATTAGCATCAACAACAAGCTTTGTCAACCGCAATATTTCACGACAGAGGTGAAATGCATTTCCAAACCGCGACTTCTTACGTTCTTTGGTCGTTAGGGTCTTCACCGGCTTCAAATTGAAGTTATAATCAAGGTGAAGATAGTTCAAATTTTTTCGATGAATCAATAAGTTTAGCATGTTGTACCCCTGCTTACAAACTTGCAAACCTGCTTCAACCCAATCAAGTTCAGTTGTCTGGAAAAATTTGGTTGCTTGAAGTGAACGGAATAAATGTTTCTTCTTCTGAGCTTTGGGTGGCCTATGATGCAGCTCATTCAACACAAAGCATTTCAATAACTTCTGATAGCTAACTCTAACCTTAACAGGATACGATGGAGGACTGCACACAATGCAACCAGAAAAAATCAAAATTTTGAAATGACTAGAACAAGTTGGTGAAATTTACAATAAAGAGAATTGGCCTACCAGTGTTCCTTGTACCACTCTGAAACTAGGGGAATATCTTCAGCCCGACGTGTTCTACCAGATCTCATGTTAAAGGGGCGTGGAGCAAACAGAAGAGAGATGCCAGCAGCTGTGGTGTCTGTATAAAGTTGTGTATCGTTCAATAGAGGTTCAACCCCCTCTGGCAACTCAAAATCATCATCATCTTCATCATCATAAGCTTTCTTTTCACGACGGTCTTTATTAGTGTTGCTGGTTATTGGATGTATTAAAGGATCATAATAAAAGGCAGGTAAATCGGGATCTTCGGTCTTTATATACATGATCATGGGAGTGTGGTATAAACCAAGCTTCACTTTCCTTGGCCTGTTGTTATAAAGGTGAGGAAATGCTATCCGATACTCCGTTCTCAAAGGTGACCGTATTATGAGTTTGTTGATGTCATTGAACTCATTCCAGTCTTCATCCCCCTTCTCCATGTCACGATACAATGGCTCAAACTTGGGGCCACCTACAGAATCGTGATAGAAATAATGAAAACACAACAATAAATTTTAGTGCAAAAATGTCCCTAGTTCAGTTCTAAAACTGACATGGCTTTAAACTCACAAGATACAAGTAAGACAGCAAAATAATTCTATTAGATCTAAGGTACTTATTCGATCAAATTAGTTTTGCACAGCATGATACAGAATACAGTGTATGCATAGAAGTTCAAATCTTTTTTATGCAAAAGCTAGACCCCATTGCATGGACTGTAAAAAGAAAAACACGAGGCTAAAAAATTTCCCAACGGAATTCTACCATAGTGACTATACTATAAATAAACCAAAGCTATTGATTCATTGGGAAATTCAATGAATAATGTGATATGATCCAATAAACAGTCAGATTGTTCATCCAACAGCTCTAAATATTCAAGCAATAAAGACAATCTTCTTGAACATTATATACATATCTCTCAGTGTTTCGGCGAGCAAATGCATATATGTAACGGAAACCTAATATAATACTAGAAATAAATGAGAACAAAAAAGCATACCTGGTATGCACATGTTTAATGCTTTTGCTGTAAAGAAAGACTCCATATCAAACAAGTAGAAATAGTTGCGATCAATTAAATCAGAGAGTAACTGGCCAGCTAGTCGATGAAGAGTTGCCATGATTGGAAGGGAAAGATGCCATTTCCGATAACTTGGACCATTAATAAGCTTTGTTTTAACAAGAGGCTTATGGTCATAGAACCAAGTGCAAACTGCAGAATCCTCCTCTTCATCCAACTCTAACTGAATTGGTTCCAAGGGATCCACATCCAGCAAATTATCAGCATAATCTAGTGGAGGTTCCTCATCATCAAATGGTGGAAAACGCATCCTTTTGAAATGCCGACGATCTCTCTTCTCTCTCCTCATCATAATCCACATGCTTCCCCACTGAAGAAAAAAATAATTATGAGGTCAATCACAGATACAATTGCTACAAACACAACAAGATTATTATCATTCTAATTGTGATCTAAATAGTTTCATATACAACATTAGCCACCACTGCAGTAACTATCTGGAAAAAAGAAGCATAAAAGAGACGAAAAAAACAAACCTGAGCCAAATATATGGGTTCAACCACCCATGGTATTTCATTTACAAACGTGATGGCTCCAGTAATATGATATAGAACTTTTACATCACGAACCTGAAAATGCAAGCTAATGAGTTAAACAATCAAAAAGTAAGAAGAAATATAGTTTCAAAACAATCAAAAAATATAAAGGAAAAGGATACCTGCTCCCAGGGCATTGGCATGTTTTCAAGCAGCTTGTAAACTGCATGTGGAACAAATTTGAGAGCACCTAGATACACACGTTTATCATGGCGATATTTTTTTGAGGACATGTCCCCATGGTCTCTGCCAAAGTGAAGATAAAATAATTAGATACAATAAGAATACCCAGTGACTAAAAAACCATATTTACAGATAAATTCTTCCCGGATACAACAGTAGCTTCATTATTTATTTTGTTTTTAATTTTTTAATTAACTGAAACAAAGCAAATGAGTTACATTAACGAAGGAAGTTAGACACAAATCTAAAAAAATAAACCCCTTAGAGACCCAATAGGAAGAAACAAAGATATGTGAATTCCACATCTCCCATAGAAGCTTCAACTTAACGAGAGGTTCTTTGATTTCTTTCCAACTAAATTTCCCAACCAAATAGTTTGGATTGCCTCAGCACCAAAGAAGATTTTTCAAGCAACGGAACAGCACCAAAGCACCAAAGAAGTTGTTTCTTCTCTTCAAGTGGATCGTTTCTAGTAATATTCACTTCAATATTATTTTAAATTTCTTTTGATAGGAAGCAAACTTTCATTTACAACATGGTAAGAAATTAAGAAGTAACTGACTCCATGAAGCAACAAGGAAATGAAAATATTGAATCAAATAGTGCAAGAGTTCATCCCTTGAAGAAGTTAACCAAGAAAAAACAGCTCTGAAACTTCTTTTATTTTCAATTTCCAAGAAGTTCGTAGTCCTGCGAAATTCCCGGCAAGAATCTTGCCGTTAAAATGAAAAACCAATTCTTCAATAAATGAGCAATTATACGTTAAAATGGTGGGACGAGCAAGAGATAACTCAAAAAATCAAACCCACAAGACTAACAAATTGCCCTATCCAATGTTCAAAAACTTCCAGAAAAGCTAAGTTAATTACGAAGTTTCACTAGCCCGCCCAACAATAGAACAAGAGAACAAGAAAATTAAATAGAACGACGCCAATTATGAAGTTGAAAGAATGAAGATAAGAACTCAAACGTTCAGAAAAATTAACATAAACATAACTCACCTAATGATCTTCCGCACATGCTCGCGGGGCATGTCCTCCTTCTGGGTCTCAACAAACCCAAACTTTCTTTTATCACTGTACCGCTTAGAATTCAGCTGCTGCCATTTCCTAGCTTTCTCCTCGAGTTTAGCCTCAGCCTCGGCAGGAGAAGGCAACACCGTGTACGACGGTTGAGCAGCAGGCGGTGGGGGAATAGACGAGCCGCCAGTTCCCGGCGGCGCAATCTGCCCATTGTTCCACATATTGAAACAAACCAATCCGAAACTAATCTAAAAACTATGAGCTCAATACTCCAAAGTTCCGATCGGCTCCAGAGGTGAATAACACTGTGTTGAAAGCGAAAAATGTACTCGGTGGTTAAAGGTAAAAGGTGTTGGAGCTTCTTCAATGGCGATTTCTAGGGCTTTTTTGGGGGGTTTAGCTCCCTTTCCCTCTCACTGCTAGCGCGAAGAGAGACTAAAGAGGGAGATGAAGAGTGAATGAGCAAAATGGACCAAATCGGGTCTCGGATCCTCTTTATTCGGCAAATTACGAACCGAGCCTTCAGTTTGTCGGTTTCTAAAAAGGGCTTAATATTGGACATGTTGGGCTCTAACCCAATCAAAAATGTTCAAGAAGCCCGGCCCAGTAAAAAACGTCAATTCGTAGTAATGTATTAGTTTGTGGTACGGATGATTTCAGTTCGATTTTTGTCGATTTTGTACCAAATAGATAATCAAACCAATATCCTTAGTTTTTCAATAATTGGGTCCGAACCGAAGAACAGTAAAAGACAAAACTATTTGTTCGATTTTAAATTGGTTCGATTTAGTTTTGATACATATTTCGATTTTTATTTTAATAGAAAAGTTGCTTTGTTTTTTAAATTTGTTGTCTCGTTTTCCATTTGGTTTTTTTATTTTATTTTAAAATCTTTCGTTTGACTAAGAAAAGACAATAATTTTCATAAATATCACATTGTTTTCCATATTTTTACTTCATATTTCACATTTTAATTGAATATTCTTCCATCAAATTTAAATACCAACATTTTTTTTTCTCTTGTTATTCATATATTCTATTCGATTAAATTTTTTATCAGTTCTTCCATCAATAATCGAAACCGAACCAATATATTTCGATTCTTTAAAATATCAAAATGGGTGATCCAATGTTGATCTAAAAAACAACCGATCCATTTGATCGGTTTGGTTTGGTTCGATTTTCAGTTTCACCTCTAGTGGTTCCTGTGTTCGAGATAAGATAGTATAAATGATTATGATAGTAATGACAATTAGGAGAAGAATGATAAATATAATAATTATGAAGAGAATGATTAATTTTGTTTTGGACGAACATAATAACGAGAAAAAAAAAACAATGGATATGATGTAAGTGAAAAATAGTTGAGAGGAAAACAAAAAGTTATTATTAAAATAAAATAAAATAGTTAGAAGAAAAAAAAAATTATTATGGAAAAACGTCATCATGAGAGGAATAATTATCTGTGGCTCAAACCCTATGAACCATTCTCAATTCAATTCTTCCATTTATTAATGTTGACCCAAACATTTCATTCTGATTTTAAAAAAATAAATATATTACTAAAGTGATGAATCCAATATTCCTTCTAATTATTGTAAATTTAAAATAAAAAACATCCCATTCCTAAAATTATAGCTCATTCAAATCATTTGTATAAAAAAAATTTATAAAAATGGAAATAATATCGTTGTAATTTTATGAGGGTAATAATCACCAACATTCAAATTTAAAGAATATTTAAAATTAATATAAGAACGAAAAATTGTTTTGAACATTTGTAGTAATGATTGCGATAGAATATTTGTTTGGATGTAATTTTTAAAAATATTTAAAATATAATTTATTTTAATATTTATAACCGATTATAGTTAAAAGCTTGTTTAAATATAGTTTTCAATAATTTTTTTTTTGTTGAGCATTTTGAGATGATGATTACACCAAAAAAATATTTAAAATATAATTTTTATTAAAAAAATTTAATAAATATTAATTTAAAATACCAGATAAAAAAACCATGGTATTTTCCATCTTAAATTTGAAAAATAAGAATACTGAAATAAGAAATAGATTTGATTGGTAGAATTTTTAAGAGAGAGGGAAATAGAACAAGCGCCAAACAAAGTGAAAACCCTCGTTTTCAGAGGTTTGGTTTTGGCGCGAATTTTGCTGAACTCCCTCTTCAACCTCGCGTCTCGATCCCTTTACCAGAGATATTACTGGGCGCCATAGCTTCTCTCCTCTCTAGGTACGTTTTTCTATCGCTTGTTCTTGAATTTCCTGTTTGATTTCCGAGAAACATGATCCACTGAATGAGAAACACGATGCTAATAAATCACTTTCTGATCCATGGAGGATTTAGACCCGATAAGCTTCGATTATCCTATGTTTTATCTTCCATATGCGTATTTCATTCCGTCTTCGTATCGTTGTTCATATCTATATTGAAATATTTTGGAAATAGAGTTCTGGTTGATCATTTCTTTTTCTGGAAAAATCTTCGTTTTCAATTTTTTTTTCTTCAAATCAGGTTAGGAAGACGTAGTTCTAGATTGAGAAATGAAGTTTAAGGCATATCTTACTGATAATGGGGTGAA
>JBBMEG010026307.1:2220-14057 GCA_037832605.1 Cyclanthera cordifolia
GATTTTTTTTAGGGCTAATTATGTTAGTTGTCTTTCAATTTACAAAATGGTATATGGAAATAGAAGTAATGAGAGATCAATTATTGAACCAATGGTTTGTCATCTTGTATGCAGCTTCTTAAATAAGGATTCTTTACATCATATTGTCCCACAAAGGTGGCTACTTGCTCAATTGGAATCCAATGTTTGAAATCAATAAACAATTTAGAGATAACTTTGACATTTCTTTGCTAGTTCCATAAAGGGTTTTTTTTTTTTTTTTTTTGAAGTAAATAAAGCCAAATTACTCTTGTAATATTGTTCTGATTCGAGTTCACTATGACCAATTGTTGTAGATCTAAAAAAAAAATAATACTAGAGTGTCGAGGAAGAAGCAATATGTAACATTTGATTGGCTGATGAAAAGTTAATAACATAAAGATTTTGTTTTAATCGAAGAAAATTTTAATTTTTAGTATTTACTTGGTTTTGTTTTTTATATCTATTGAACAAAGATTTATAGTTCCTTGTGAGTTTCTGCATGATGAAGGACTGAATATTAAAAAATAAAAAATGTATATATAGAAATTAACATTATCGACAAATCATTCGAAGTTTTTGTCATTTTCCAGATAAAAGTTTAACTATTAGAACTTAGAAAATAAGGTAAAATGCCTAGATTTTATTTTTCTTTTTAGGAGTTTATAGAGTAGAGACTGAAAAACTGGAACTCTCCTAACCAAAAAAATAAAAAAATAAATAATGTACAAAGATATAGTTTAAAATTAAGTACAATTCAACTAATTAAGTATATACCCCCAATAAAAAGACAAACTTTTTTTTTAGATAGATATTCGCACTACATCGGGAGTAACCACATCCATTCTTAAATCAGATATCAAGAGTCATCAGAAGAATAAAAATTACAAATTAATGTCATAAATAGATCTCGAACACATAAATTTTAAGGAAATACACCTTTTAAGCCTAAGCTTTCAACCAACCCAGAGATTGAAACTATCTTTAAACTAAAAAATGCAATTCTTTTTAAAAATAACAAATGACAACCATCCAAAATCACTTAAAACTATAATTAATATGGAATTAAGTTTACACTTTTTAATTAAAATAATTCAAAAACTAAATTGAAACAATGAAAAAGACGACGAAATCAATTTAAATAAACAAGAATACGGATTGAAAATATGACTTTCTGGATTATCTTTTATTTGGGATAGGTAACGAATTTTCGGGAATCATTTAAAAAATTTAGAATAAAACAAATAAATGACTAAAAACAAATATTAAATCTTACATATACACCTCAACTAGTTTTCTTTAGGGGTGATTAGATTTGGAATTTAGGAAAAAAGAGACACGATGGAAATGTAAACTTCATGTTTATTTATAATCAAACCTCAGGTTAAATTATATACCAAATTTCTTTCCTAAATTTAAAAAAAAAAAAAAATAAAAATAAAAAATAAAAAATAATCCGACCTCTCCTGTCAAACAAAGTACTTCATATCTCGAAATTACTCCATTTCCTTCATGTATTTCCTCTCCTCACTTCAACTTCCAAATCTAATCGCCCCTGCTCTATTCTTGTGACAAGAAATTATTATATTCCAATCTATTCTTCAGGCAGGAAATTATTATATTCCAATCTAATCGACCTCTTAAACCGCTAAACCAATTCACAGTGGTTAATCTCAAATACTTAAAACAATTCAAATTTGTTAAGAAAAAGGTGTCGCCTGCAGCAAATTTGAAGATCCACAAATTTTATCAATATGATCAAATTTACTCATACCCAAATCTATTAGTTTAAGTTTTTGAATTGATGGATAATTTAACATAAAATCAGAAAATTCTGAATTCGAGATCTTATCAAGTCGTTTCATCTCCATTGAGAATGTTACTTGACATAATTAAATTTATCCCAATCTACTAGCTTAGCCTTTTGGATCGTTCAACATCTACCCTACATGAACAAAATCTACACCCGCTTTTTGTCCATTTCTTTTAATTTTACAAAAGATCTAAAGACAATAACCATCACCAGCATGAAACTAAAACTGTGGAGATTTTTTTTTGTTCCTTAAAAGATCCAAGGATGAACAGAAGGTTTATTGCCAACTGTCAAATGACATGACAGAGAAATGGCTTCTCTACAATGAACATCCTCTAGTTCTTTTGTGGGGTTACAAATTTATCACAAAAAAAAAAGAAAAAAAAAGGGGGGAGGCATAGAATACAACAACTATGAATACCACCAAACCAAGCTCAGGAGAAGTTTCAGTGGATCGAAAGGCCATGTATGTAGCTAATTAGTTTGTGCATCAAATTTCAATAATTCCAAGAGAGAATGTGAATTATTAAAACTGAGATATGTGTAGGTAGTAAACTAGGGGGAGCCTTACACATTAACGTACCAGCGGTTCATTGCAATGTTACAGTACATGAATTGCAGCTCAATATAGAAGCTCCTCGAAAACTGGATCTATATTTTGCCCCCATTTTCCATTATACAATTCTAACAACTTTTCAGCTGGTGTTACACCTGTAATAGCGATATAAAACATGCAGTTGGCAATTTTAGGGTCCCAATATTAAGCAAAACAACGAATTCTATAAATAATATTTGTAATTATCATATTGGGGACAATGGAAAATTGCCTGAGTTGTTTTTTTTTTTTTTTTTGAGTTAAAACTCAATACTAATCTCAAATAAGAACTAAATACAAATTTTCGAGATCAAACCTGAAACTATAGTTGAATTGAAATACAACCAAACTAATCATAAAAGTCAACATGTCACCGACCCTTTCGTTGAGTTAAACATACTGACCATGCATTAGAGTACTTTTGTTTTCTTTTATTTTTATATTCACAAGTGGTTTGGGTCAATTTACATCCATCTCGACTATTTTCACAAGAGAGACTACATGACCCTAAACATTTGGTTGTTAAGAAAATTCATAAGAAACTAATACCCAAGTGTGTGGCAACCATTAATTGAACCCACAACCTTTTGATTCTCCGAGGCCCTTTTGAACCCTGACCATTAAGCTAACCCAACCCATAATGGGTATTTTATTTACTAATTGGGACCACTCAGACAGCTCATAACCCACCCCACCAGTCCTAGTTAGCTAACGACAATGGTTTTAATTGATTAAATTCTCCACTTCGTATCTCCACCCAAAGATCTGGGAGGATATCTCCAGATATCGAGCCAGAAAATGAGAAAGCAATAAACTTGAAAAAAAAAAAATGAGAGTATAAAATATATTGGAAAAAAATAACATAAAGATTGTTCTCACCTGTTCTAGCTACTTCAGTCACCTCATTCAAGAAGCCAGACTCCTTGAAACCTCTTCTCTCTAAGCCATCCTGAAGTGGGGAAATTTTGCGCAACATTAGTGGTGCCAGTAATAGCCAGCGCTCAGAAAAACGAGAAAACGTTGCTAGACATACCTTTGCTAACTTGACAATATCTTGAGCAACGTGCTTCAGCAACCCATCACGAAATGGTGTGTTGAGACCAGTTTTTGGAACCTAATATAAAACAAAAATCTTCGGTATTAAGGCACGTAGCTTTTATTGCAACACATTAAAATTTCATAACCTAGTTAAAATCTTAGGTAAATGAGAATACTCCATGCCTAAAGAGTAGTCCAGAACGCTGGCATAAAGTACAAAATACAGGCAAAATATACATGGACTTGCCTAGTGGTCAAGAAGGGTCTTGGAATACTTAAGGTGATGGTTTCAATTCATGGTGGCCACCTACCAAGGAATTAATTTCCTACAGGTTTCCTTGACATCCAAATGTTGTAGGGTCAGACGGTATGTCCCGTGACAATAGTCGAGGTGCACGAAAGCTTGCTCGAATAGTCAAGAATATCAAAAAAAAAAAGAAAAAAAATCAGCCATAAGCATCTTGGAAAGAACAAAGAATAAAAATCTCTTACAACTTTGTGTCAGACTGGAATACCATAAATAGAAATGTCAAACATTAGTCAAGGTGCGCGTCTAAGAAGAGATTATAACGGATCTTTTCCATTATACCATCCAGGGCCATCCATTTATAAATGACACTATGGCATCAATCATTTCCTTCATGCCTTTTGGTGGAAACAATGGACTATGAAATACTATCATATTCTTGGTTGGATAGCTCCAAGTAGGATTCCATTACTTCTCCAGCAATTACATGGTCACACAATTATCCACCTTTTAAAGATTACAGCATAACTACATTATTAGCTCATTTGCAATTACCGATAGGTTTTCTGTAACTTTTCATTCATCAATGAAAGTTTTATGTTTTCTTATAAAAAAATAAATAATAACACACAATGAAGGCCGAGAAAACATAAACAAACACTAAAACAGACAACAATTTGGTAATAACTTTTAGAAGGGAAATGAAGGCAATTCTGCAAATGCTTGAGCAGAAATTTCAACTACTCTTATGGGAAATATCCATTTCCTCGAAAAAGATGAAATCGGCCTCAACCATTTAAAAAATCAGAATGGAGGAGTCAAGAGTCTGCATTGCTTCTCACAAGTAAAAATTTGCAAATAAATAGTTTCCCCTAAGATCCAATTACCTTATTCCTCAACATCTGTCTTTCTTCTGGCGTCCAATCAGCAATAATGTCTATAATATTTTGTAGGGAAACTTCATCATATAATAAACCAACCTGACATTTGAAGAGATAATATTAGCAGTACTCTAAACATCTGATTTTATACATAGGATAGTAACAGAATGCAAGAAGGTTGATTTCAAGAAACGTGCTAAAAGAAGATGAAATAAGGAATAAAGTCCCAGACAAAAGAACAACAAAAAATTTATAAGCAAACATCTTACTTAATAGGGATACAGATTACATGCATGTCTAAGAAGGGTCTATATAGCTTGATTTTATCATGAAGATTACCCAAAATGCCGGCAGAGCACATAATCTCCTCCAAGGACCTCCATCACTACCCCTCATCTCCAAATACCTCTTCAGCCTCACCTGAGTAATAATAAGGGAAAAATAAATCATAGAGTTAGGCCATAACTCATAAAAAACATAATATTAGAGCACATTGATCATAGGATACCTCTGGAAATATTGTAGTCAAATGATTTTCCCAATCAGTAAGGGTAGGAAATTCTCCAGGAACTGGAGGGAGCTTACCTGCCATAAAGTCCTGTAGAAAAACAATCCAATTATGTCTTGATCATAAAACTTAAAAATAAAAATTATGATGAATAGAAAGGCAGAGATAGACAGAAATTTGCATTTTGACGATTATAAAGGGTAAATGCATACCCTGAAGGACATTCCAGAACAGTCAATATACTTCTTTTTCCGATATATGAAGTACATTGGAACATCTAGAGCATAATCAACATACTTCTCAAATCTGCATTTTTGGTAATATCAAGTTTAAATAACCCAAAAAAACCTGACAATGAAATATTACAAGGGGCTGAGGAGTAACAGGACAAACTACAAAAGAACTGCAATCCCATCAGAGCGAGTGAAAGCCCAAAGAGAGGAACATAGTTTTCTCTTTCTGTAGTTCTTCTTTTACAGGGATAAGAAACATTAAACTTCCATAAAATAAAGAATTGAGGAAGAGAAGATTATAATTATCCAAGGCCGAAGGATACTACAAAGGCTATCTAGTTGACATTACAAGAAGAAAGAAACTGGTTATACTTATGAGTTAACGATAACAAAGAAGAGGCTGACAGAAAACATTAATTATTGTAATATATTTTAATCAATAGGTTGAGTGTTATGATGCAGGCTAAAGCCATCAATTGGTTTTCCAAACACAACAATCTCCACTTTCCACTTAGAACATAGCTATGCATTTTATCTGAAGACTAACTTATTGAAAAATGTCAAGTAAGAGTCAAAAGAAAATACTGAATTTACTCATCAACATTCATTAAGGAAGAAGAAAGGCCATTAAAATAATTATAGAGAAGCATTTGTATGAAAGAGCTCAGTTCTGGAAGTGACAGATTACCCAAAAGAGTCGTCAAAAACAAATGGAAGCATGCCACTGCGGTCATTATCAGTATCAGTCCATATCTGGCTGTTCACATTCAGAAAATCAATTGATTACAAAAGAAAAGGAAAGAAATATATATAGAGAGAGATAAGATTTCTATGAAAGCAACAAAAGCACAAGTAATTGTAGAACCTTCTCATGCTCAAAAAACCATTTGGCTTTCCTTCGGTAAATGGTGAATTGGCAAACAGTGCGGTTGCTATCTGTTCACTTATCCAAGTAGTTAGATATTTAATAGACACATCTTTTAGAAATAAGAAAAGAAAAACCAAAGACAAGGTTTCTCACCGGCTGTAAAGCAAGACCCGCTCGGAACTTTCTGATCATGTCAAGTTCAGAATCAAAATCTAAATTAACCTAAAATAATGATTCAACAAAGATGCTTGAATAATTAATCTGATTTACAATAAGGAATATTATTGAAATAATTTAGAGAAGATACATTTAGATGAAACCAAATTACTAAAATATTATGTTTGTCAAACCTGAACAGTACATGTCCTAAACATCATATCCAGTCCCAGGGATCCAACTTTGGGCATGTAATTCCTCATAATTTCATATCGTCCCTGAGACCAAATAAAAATTTATGCAAACGAGCAAAACATAGAGAGAGTTATTGGAATAGGTATGCTAAAGAACCAAGCCAAATTCAACATACAATAATTGAATACCAACAAAAAAGAAAAAAGATTTTTATTACAATACCTTTGGCATAATAGGTATGTCTTCCCGTCTCCATTTAGGCTGGAATCCAACTCCTAAAAATCCAATACCCATTTCCTCAGCTACGGCTTTCACCTATAAAAAAGAAAAAAGAACTAGTGTAAGATAATTGTCAATTAAAAAGCCAATATTTTCACGGCCACTAAAGAATTGAAATCAATATCAAATCTCTATTATCCTCTTCTGCATCAAGTAAATAAATAATAAATGACTGCTTGAAACTTTTGAAAACATAAAATGTCGACGGGCATCAAGAGTAAACAGAAAATGTCCGAAGCCCGCACAAGATCAACATACGAATAGCACAAACCTGGTAAAGGTGTGAATTAACTTCAGCACAGGTTTGATGCAAAGTTTCAAGTGGGGCACCACTTAGTTCAAATTGGCCACCAGGCTCCAGTGATATACTTTGCTTTCCCTGGTCCATAGTATAACCTCCAGTTACTCAGATGAATTGAAAGGAAGAAAAAACAAATCCTCTTTTAGTTGGATATCAATAGAGCATTTGCTAAGATAGAAATGTCACGTCATACATCAGTACTAAACAAGTTAAACACGGTGTATAGATGCTAAATTGCAGTTTCCCTATTATTTACAGGTAGGTGGCGTGGTTTACCTGCTGGAGCCCTATAATGTTGTCACCTTCCATTATTTTTTCCCAGTCAAACCTCTCTGCAATCCCGTTTAGCAACCAAGCTATTTGTTCATACTTCATGGGACGTAAACTTCCAATCTCAAAACCAAACTTCTCATGTTCTGTACCAATTCTGCCGTGCACCCAAGATCAAATTTCAGAAGAAAAAATGGATATAAATATGATAGTGCTTTCAAAACAGCAGGAGAAACAGTGAAAAAACAAAAAACAAAAAACAAAAAAGACATGACCACAGATGTACCCCAATTACAGTGACTAGCATGAAGAAGTTATGCAGGAACCTGATAGAAAGATGATTATATCTCACTTCGGGACGTAAAAGATAAAATAGAAGGGATTAAAGATAACGGGGTATGCCATGCACGAAAAGTGAGTGGCAGTACATGAATCGGATAAGTATCTACAACTCAAACCTTCTCAAAACAAGCAAACAATTATTCTATACTTGAAATTATTGTTCTAGTTGTGCCTTTGAACGTATATAGGTAACATACGGCTGAAAATTGTCAACAGTAGATGGCCATTTCCGTCAAACAAATTGGCTAGTTGAAGCTTGTAAAGAACAACAAAAGCAGCTCAAACCAAAAGCATACCGCGGGAAGTAATATAACACGAAAAACAATCAATTCTGCTAGGCTAGCCACTCAATAGATAGTAATTTTCTGATTTCAATACTGAAAAACGCATGAAATATTAACCTCCACTTTTCCTTGGGCTTGCATCCAGAAGCTAAATAAGCCACGAGTTCCTCTTTGGTCAACGGCTCGGTAGCCACTGTAGCATCCTCAGTCGGAGGACTCGCAGCAACAATCACCCTGCCGCCACGCTTTGGCGCCATCCTCGCGTTGTCTATACGCAAACCATGCATGATATTGCCAGAGCTACACGGCAGAGAAGACGAACCAATAAGATTCTCCTTCATCTTCAACAACTCCATATGAGTCGACAAATTGAAAGCCGTATTTCCTCCTCTGCATCGTACATTCTCAGCACCAATCCGATGAGCAGAAGCGGTCTGTGTAACGAATGCCATAGCTCGATTCTAAACAATGTGCAACCGCTCAGTTACAATCTATTCCAATGAAAACCATGAAATAACAGCAAAATACAGTAAAAGCAAATTCATAGTACAACAACAGCCTCAAACCAAGATGATGAAAAAGGCGAAAACCAAACGAAAATTCAACGGCAGAACACAAAAATGGATCGAACATGGAGATGTTTTCGGGATTTCGTCATCAAACAATTACCTGGAATAGAAGAACTCGCGGTGTTGAATTCGAATTCGCTTCTTTTCCTTTTTGAATGAGATTTTAGAGAGCGAGAGAAGCCGAAATGAATTTGTGTTTTTGCTTCTCGCTCTTATCTTTCGTGAAGTGAAATTGAGAGAGAACAAAAAAGAGGGTCTACAGAAGAAGGTGGCCGGATATGATGCGGCTGAGTGTACGATTTTACTCTGCTCCATCAACTCTACGTTTGCCAGTTGGAACTTTCTGAGTTGGATTCTCCAACTCAGGAGAGTGTCACCATTGATATTCTTTAATATGGTTAGCTTTAAATATTATTTTTCTTTATTTTGATTCGCTTTTGTATTTTAAATATTTTATTTGTTAAAAAGAAACTTTATTAGTATTATAAAGTTCAATTAGTAATTGCTTCAAATAACCGAAATGATTCGCTTTGGAGATTCTAATTAATTTTGTCTTATAAAGTTCAATTAGTAATTGCTTCAAATAATGGAAATCGTGGGTGAGTGCAATGAAACCTTGGTGTTAATGTACATGCGTCATGAGTTCAATCTTATAAAAAGGTATTAGTTCTAAAATTTAAACTATGAGCAAGTCTATTTTCATAACGATCTTCCTCATCACGAACTAGTTTATTGATTATCATAGTCGTGCTTCTCTAATTTCAACACTTATCATCATTTGTATAGGACGTATCAATGAGGTCATCACTTTTTCTTCTGCAGTTCTAATTATATATATTAAGTGTAATGAGCTCTAATATTATATTAGATATGAGATTGTCAACTATATTCTAGTATGTGACTCGTTAATAGTTTATTTCAAAACTTTGGTGGATATATATATATATTTGATTTTGGCAAGTTGATTTGTTTGATCAAAGAATTTAATTTGTGAAAATGGATGGATACGGAGCTAGTTGGTGGAATAAGATAGTCATATATGGTATAAATGCTATGAGATTTAGATGACATTTTTATTGTGAGATTCTTAATATTTTTCATTTTTAGGTTAGTCAATCTTAAATTGCTAGTTTTATTTTTATTGAATTGAATAAGTGTTTGTATTTATTGGACCATGACATCACATTAGATAGCGTAAGATTCCATTTAACAACCAATTGATATTTAACAAAATGACTCATATATTTTATATATTTTTTAATATATCTCTTTAAATTAACATTAGGTCTGTAATAGAGTGTGATTTACGATGTAGCTTTTACTAGTTCTTTCTTCTTCCTTCCCTAAACTATATTTACCTTTATCCATCAATATCTTTTGGCTACATTTTCTCAAATATTAACATCTTAGATTGTTGTTCGAAGCATCACCCTAAAATGGAAGAGAAAAAAGCAGGTCACAAAATCCCATATATAGAGTTGCAATATTTGTAACACACGATGATGAGTTTTAAAATCACCTTAGCCAAATATAGTTTAGGGTTTAGAACCAAACGTTCCAAATTCAAAACTATTGACCAAACTCCCCTCTATTAGTCAATGTCAATTTTCTTGCTATTAACTATGGGACATTTTAGGAGTAAGGAGGCATAAATTGGTGCACAATTTTTTTTATTTTTAATTTCATTAATTTTTTTTTATTTTTGGTGATACTAATGTCGTGTTTCGGTCACCGTTAATAAATAAGAGGGAATAATCGCAGGTGTTTGAACCACCGTCAATCATTTTTCTCATAATCACGTAGTATCCTCGTAACTACTTTATATTCTTTCCATAAAAATATTTTGTTATTTACATAATTATTTTTCATTTACATTCTACCAATTATTTTATTTTCTTCGTTATTATTTCCTTTACCCAAACACAATTAATCATTATCTTCATAATTGAGCATTTTCTTCGTTTAAAACACAATTAATTATTCTCTCTACAATCATTTAATTTCTCATTCGCTCACTAATTCTCATTCCTCTTTCCCAAATACACCCTAAAATGGCGTCACATCGTCCCTATAGCTTGCCTCATCAATCACAAGCTTTCTGGAACCACCGATTTTTTTAATGAAAATCCGCATATGCAAGAATAATATTTGTGTTATTGATAGTCTTCAATCAATGCTAGTCAATCAATCCGTTTATTTTCAATTAGTTGAATTGAACATATTAAAAGCAATCGGTTCACTTGATTGAAGCTATTAGTGTGAGATTGGAATGTTTGAGAAGTGAGTGGACTCGATTTTAAGCGCAAGTATTTTAGTTATATTGAAAAAAGATCAGTACTGATTAAAAGCTGTATATGCGTTAACTTCAATCATGTAATTATTTAACTTCAATTAATTTAAGTTAATTGATTTCGAGCAATTTCACTAAAAAATTTAATAATTATTACATCAAATATTTAAGCTCACATTAAAAATAGCTTGTGTAATTAATCGCAAGAGACAAGTTTTTGTCTTTTAATTCTAACTTAAAATATGTGTGTGTTGGACCATAACCTTTTTCTCTGTATTATAAATCTTAAGGTAAAAGAGTTAAAAAGTGTCCCACCAGGGAACATTGTAAAATTTCTGACCATGACTACACATTTTGAAAAAATAATTTAAATGATAAATTTCATATTTAATTTTGAAAGTAAACTATTAATTTTATGATTAGAAGAAGGTTAGAATTTTGTTATATTAAAAATAAAATAAAATTGAGCTTTTATAATTTGATTGGACTTAAAATACAATTGCGGTCGAATTAAAATTGTAGAAGTAGTTATTTATGTATAAATGATATGATTTTATACGGTTGCTATGAACCCATGAATAACAAAATTTTAATATTTTTAATTTTAGATTTTCAAATTACTGTAATTAAATTATATATTTATTCAAATCATAAAATATTAATTAGTACCTAAAAACATAAAGATTAAAGATTAATTAGTACCCAAGAACGTAAAAGATTAAAAATTGAACAAATTTTTTTTCCAAGAGAGCTGTAATTATAACTTAATTCCAAATTTTTTTGGTATAAGTAGAAAAATGGAAGCATAAAATCAAATGGAAAAACTTACTTACCATAAACCTAACTTTATTCACATGTAGCAAATTTATAATCTCATAATTTACTTTCTGTAAATTATAAATAAAAAATAAAATTTCGTTTTGTAAAAAATCGATAACATAACCAATATC